>RCUC01162073.1:0-94350 GCA_003697995.1 Taxidea taxus jeffersonii
CTGATAAGTTTCTAAAGACAGTTTTTCTCAAGTCTGTAGACTTTCTTATGTTAAGATTTCTGCACAGCTCTTCCTGCGATGCCTACCCTATACTGAGTCCAGTGAAATGAAAAATATTTATTTTCATCTGGGAGAAGTGATAGATGTTTGCCCTCACCTGCTGATAGTTCTTGGTTGAGTCTTTGCCTGGCCATGTATACTCTGTCAGATGACCTTCATGCCTCCTGGCACAATAATCATTAAAAACAACGGGATTGTCCACCCTGTATGGTTTGAGTCTGGAAAGACAGTTTTGAAGTATGAAGTCATCTGTGGCTACAGTGACATGACATTGGTGACTTAAAAATGCTAACTTCTCAATGAATTTCAAGTAAATGACTAAATTAAGTGAAACAGAGTCTCTTTGAGAAGTTCCCTAATTTGAGTAAAGTATTGTAAGAAAAAGTACTTTATGGGAAAACACGGAATCACAGGATGTCTTGCAAAGTTGAAGTTCCATTGAACATGTGAGAGGGTGAAATTGCCCTGGGGATCCCTGAACCCCACTGTGAACCCTGCCTGCCCTGAAGCTGGGCGGCAATAGGTTCTCTCACCAAACTTGAGTCTAACAGTAGAGCCTGTGGTGACTTTTTTGTATGATGTCTGGTAGGTTGTATTCTGAGGAACAAATAGTTGGCCATATTCTAGAAAATGCCCTTTGGATATAATACAGCTCTATGGACCATCTAGTTCATGCTAGTTACAGCAGGACAAGATCCAGTTGGGGCCCTTGCTCCTCGCAGACTCTCAGTGGCCTTACCTGATCTTGGTTCGTGTACTTTCTTCTTCCATACATGAGAGGGCCTGGCTTTTCTTTAGTCCTTGAGAGATTTGAGAATTTTGTTGTTTGTAACAACAGTTGGTTAATATAATATGTATCAGCTGCTTTCTCCATGCAAAACACTAAGAGGAGGTGTTTTTTTTTTTCTTTTTCTCACACTTGGCACAGGAACAGTAAGAGCAATCTAAAGGACAAGAACATTTTTAATGATCCCACACCTTGGTCTGAGGAAGTTGGGTAGTTAAGGGCAAAAATGTGAAGATACTTAAGCTTGAGAGCTGGGACCTCAGGAAGATACATTTACCTGGCTCTTAATTTTCTTTACAAAGTTTTATCCTAATATTTGTATGCCTTTTGGTCCAATCAACCAATACTGACTCAGTAAGGAGCAAACTTTAAAGGTAGCAAAAGCATTCAAATCAAGTGGGCTGTTTTAAAAGTAGCCAGAGGAAAATAATTTTATCAAAGTATTTTTTTTTTTAAGATTTTATTCATTTATTAGTCAGAGAGAGAGAGAGAGCGAGCACAGGCAGACAGAGAGGCAGGCAGAGGCAGAGGGAGAAGCAGGCTCCCTGCCAAGCAAGGAGCCCGATGCGGGACTCGATCCCAGGACGCCGGGATCATGACCCGAGCCGAAGGCAGCTGCTCAACCAACTGAGCCACCCAGGTGTCCCTATCAAAGTATTTTTTAAATCCACTTGCCAGATCACCAGTCATTTCTTTAATATGAACATTTCAGTTGGTCAAGTGAACTAAGGTCGTTTTTAGACATGCCTCTTGGTCTGAGTTTTTTTTTCCACTGATTTGTTGTATTAACTTCTTTCATTTTTTTTTCTTTTCAAATTTTTATTTAAATTCCAGTTAGTTAACATATAGTGTAATACTAGTTTCAGGAGTAGAATTCACTTATGGTGCTTATCATAACAAGTGTCCTCCTTAATCCCCATCACCCATTTAGCCCATCCCTTATCCAGGTCCTTCCATCAACCCTCAGTTTTGTTCTCTATCATTAAAAGTCTCTTATGCTTAGCTTCCCTCCTCTTTTTTTCCCTTCCTGTATATTCATCTGTTTTGTTTCTTAAATTCCACATATGAGTGAAAGCATATGGCATTTGTCTTTTGTGACTAACTTACTTCACTTAGCATAATATACTCTAGCTCCATCTATATCTTTGTAAATGGCAAGATTCATTCTTTTTGATGGCTAAGGAATATTCCAGTGTGCGTGTGTGTGTGTGTGTGTGTGTGACATCTTCTTTATCCATTCATCAGTTGATGGACAGCTGTGTTCTCTCCACAGTTTGGCTGTTGCTGATAATGCTGCTATAAACATGGGGGTACATTTACCCCTTGAATCTGTATTTTTGTCCTTGCAGGTTTTCTACATGGAGTATCATATCATCTACAAATGGAGTAACTTCTTTTAAAATGCAGAGTCTGCCACAAACAAACAAAAAAAAAGGGCAGGTTTCTCCATCATTTACTCTCTGCTGTGCTTGTTTTCCTCATCATTTCAGGACCAGGATCACGTGATCTTCCCACTTTGAGGTCTCCTCATCTTTTCTGTTAAATAAATCTCCTCTGGCTCAAGTTTCACTATATCCAAAGAACTTTATTTCTTTATACATTTTGTAATTTTCCATTGTGGGCCAAATCCAGCCGAATCTTATTTCTGGGCATCTTTCAGGACCTGGATTAAAGGTAAATAAGTCTCTCACAGGAGGATTTGTGTTGCTTCTGCTGAATGTACTGGAATGATATCAACCTGGGAATAATTTATGTTACTTCTTGGCTTAGGATTTACCAAACTTGGAAAGAAGTATAAATTTGATCCCCAAATCTGAATAAAGGCAGTCCTAAATATACAGATTCTCAGGCGAGACATTAGCCAAGACGTGGGCCTCATCTCTACCTCCAGTTGCCAGTGGGAGGATTTTTTTCTTAATCTACAGTTGCATTGACTGTCTAGCCCTTTGAAGGTCCCAACTTTATGTGTGGGTCTTAGCTCCAACCGGTGCTCTATGTGAAGGCCCAAGACACTCTTCTATCCTTATGAGGCTATTGATGATCAAAACTGGCAAGTTCTCAAGAGTAGTCATTGAGTCAGCTTTCATTTATGACTCTGGTTAGAAATTCTTCATCTTGAGACCCTGGGAATTTCCTTTAATTTCTTGCAGGCTCAGCACTGCCTTAAAATATATATCATTATATTTTATGCATCATTTCTAGATGCTCTCCATCAGGAAGGTTTTTAGGATATGTAGCCTGCCATATTGCCAGAAATAGAGGTTCACAGATGCTTAGAAGATTTTTTTTAACTAAAACTATGCAGCCTAGAAATCTACAGGATGTAGAATCCGTATCACATGATTTTGTGTGCAATCGTGGAGGCTTTATTAATTATCCTGTGTAGCTTGATATGAGTTTGTGTGTGTTCATTGAACCTCCTCACTTAGATTATTAACTCTTCAGGCTCCTCCTTGTCCTCCTCCCCCTCCCCCCTCCTCCTCTTCCCCCTCCTCCTTCTCCTTTTTCTGATCCTCCTCCTCCTCCTCCTTCTTCTTCTGATCCTCCTCCTCCTCCTTCTTCTGATCCTCCTCCTCCTCCTCCTTCTTCTGATCCTCTTCCTCCCCCTCCTCCTCCTTCTTCTTTTTCTGATCCTCCTCCTCCTCCTCTTCCTTCTTCTTTTTCTGATCCTCCTCCTCCTCCTCCTACTTTTTCTTTTTCTGATCATCCTCCTCCTTCTCCTTCTTTTTCTTTTTTTTTTTTTTAAAGATTTTATTTATTTATTTGACAGATGGAGATCACAAGTAGGCAGAGAAGTAGGCAGAGAGAGAGAGAGGAGGAAGCAGGTTCCCTGCTGAGCAGAGAGCCCTATGTGGGGCTCGATCCCAGGACCCTGGGATCATGACCAGAGCCGAAGGCAGAGGCTTTAACCCACTGAGCCACCCAGGCGCCCCCCTCCTTCTTTTTCTGGTCCTCCTCCTCCTCCTTCTTTTTCTGATCCTCCTCCTTCTCCTTCTTCTTTTTCTGATCCTCCTCCTCCTCCTCTTCCTTCTTCTTTTTCTGATCCTCCTCCTCCTCCTTCTTCTTCTTTTTCTGATCCTCCTCCTCCTCCTCCTTCTTCTTTTTCTGATTTTCCTCCTCCTCCTTCTTCTTTTTCTTTTTCTGATCCTCCTCCTCCTTCTTCTTTTTCTGTATGTCCCATTGGGCCTAGGATATTATCAAGTACATGATAGTTGTTCAATAAATATTTCTTCCTTGGTGTAAACGATCATCAGGCTTTTCTTTCACCTGGGTTGGGAAAAAAACATTGTAGCTGGCACTTTTGCTGTCTCTTCTTTCATTTAAGCATTTGAATTTTTCTTCCTTCTAGTGGAAGTTACTGAATACTTATGATTAGAGTAATTCCTGATCCTACTGAGGCCAGTCCCTTTTCAGACAATTAGTATGGATACTGAAGACCCAATCTGATTTTTTACTTCTCTCTTATTATTGACTGATAGAACCCTGGATGTTTCAATGTTCTAAATTTTGGTTGTGTTTAGCCCAGTTCAGTTATTTTAGTAGCTCTGATCTGACTTTTTTGAAAAAGGTGTTTGAAGAGAAAGGTAAAGATAGTCATTCGTGGAGAAGAGAGAAATGCTTTTGGAAGACAACCCGTGCAAAGGCCTTATTTTATGTGCTAGTTAACCTACAAGAGCTTAAAAATTCTGAAACACATGTGATGCACACCATCAAATAGAGGATTTCTGAAATTATAGTTGTATGCTAATTACTCATTTTAGGCTCTCATTTTTTGAGGCAGTAAATGATCCTAAGCCCTCTGTCTCAGTGAGGAGGAAAAAAAAAACTTCGAAGTCGGGGACTGTTAGTCACCAGTATAGGAACTGCCACTTTTCTAAACCTGAATAGAAATGAATTCAATAAAAAGAGACATAATGACGGATTTATAAAAGTAACGTACCTTCACATAATGGGTTTCCTATTCTAATGTTTCTTTACTGTAATCCTTTAAAATTATGCAAAAAATTTATTATTTAAGTGATAGTAAAGAATTCATTAAAAGATTAATAGTTCTGGTTTACCAATTCACTTACTAGGTCACTTAATTATTTAGTTCATTAATTCTGTAAATGTCAGACTTACCATGAACTCTAGTGATTTGCATAAGTAAGGTTATAGTTCTACTGGTAAGCACAGTCTGACAACTTCAAATAGGAATTTGGCATCATTTATACATTTCAAAATGAAATAAAATCTTTTTTTTTCCTTCAAACCAACAAGGGAAATCCAACAGCTGAGAAACCGCAACAATGTAATCTAGCTATTCAGCTTCCAACTTTGTCCAGTAAAAGGACCAAGATGGGCAGCTGTAATGAAAAAAAAATCTCCAAAGAACAGGACAGAAATAGCTTCTAGATTAAGCAATTTGAAGGACTCTACTTTTTAGATACATGCTTTCTTAAAAATATATATATATTTCTCTCAATGAAAGAACTATGAAGTCTTCTAGGGATCCATAATTTATTGTATTTTTTAAAAATGGTTACTCACTGGGAAAGCTTCAGGAGAGGCAACATCTCATTATCATAAGGGTCCTAGAGCCGAGCTGGCATGTTCATATATAATGAATATCATTTACACCATGCTAATGCATTCATATCACTCACAGGCACTGTTTACCTTTAATACAATTTAATCTACACAATATAAAATTGGCACATTATTAGATTTAACAATGGAATTAGTACAAATAGCCACCAGCTATTACTAAACTTTACCAAAAGTCACTTGGACCATGTGTAGAATATGATTTTCTTTCTATTCTTTTTTCCTTTATGCAGTTTAATATTATCTTAGCAAGTGTGAATAGAGACAATTTGCTAATGTTTAGTAAATAAAAAATGGAGTGTTTGGAAACTTTGGCCTCTGTAAGGGCGCTCCTAATGTATAAGCACTTTCATGGGGCGAAATTCTTTTCCTAAGGCTCCCTGGGAGAAGTGCAACTCTTTATTTTAGGCAGTTTCTCAGCAATCCATAGTTCATTGGTTCCCCCATGACAGCATTTATCTGTGCTCACAGTTCTAGATTCATTAACATTTGCTAAGAGAGTGTTAATAAAACAGAGAGAGACAAAGAGTTAGGAATGAAAAAAGAAAAATCAGGTTCTCCTGGGACAAAAATTTTATATCACAGCTGAAGGGAAAATGATCACAGTCATTTATATGGAGAAGGTTATAAAATTCTATAGTTTCTACAAATCCATGAGAATGGATCAGAGACTATATACATAAATCCACAAATAAATAAATAAATAAATAAATTCTTATCTTGGCATTTTTATTCATGAAGGTATATTCAGGAAGATGAGAAATAACAAGATGGAAAATTGCCTTCAGAGTTGTACTTTGCTTAACAAAAGAGGGAGGAAACAAGTTATACCAACTTTTGTGTGGTCATTGTTGACAAAAATATATACATTTGATTTTATTGAAAGAGCAATTGAAATAATGTGTCTTGTTGAAAATTTGTGAGAAAAGCACAGCATTTAGGTTTTCAGTTGTCAAAGGTCTGGGAATTAATTTGCAAGAATAATGGCTCAAGCTGATGTTATCACTTAGGAACCTATCATCTGGTTGATAGCTCAGATGATCTTAAACAATGGAAATGTATTATTTCACCTAACAGTAAGACAAGATGTAGAAAAGGTTTCAAGATTTTTCAAGGAAGAAGTTTCAAAATAATCCTCAAGTTGTTAAAAGACAAAATTCAACTGAGATCTTATTGGCTTTTTTTGGTGATTCATGAATCAGTCAGCATCTTGTCCAACAAATAGAAAGGAGCTCCAAAAAGCTATAGAAAATGAAAGACTTTTAGGGACAGAAGGGAGCAGAACAAGGAAGTCACGAGGAAAGAAGGGATTGCTTGTGGTCGCCTTCCTTTCAGGGATTGGGATGGGGGGTTCTACAAGGCAGATTACCTCACTAGTGCTGACCAGGTGATTCCAGCTTGACTGGTTTAAGATTCCACTCTTGGGAGAAGTGAAAGTATAATTACGTTAGGTTTTAAGTCTCAGTTTGGTGATGTGGGTTTAGCACAAGTGACTCCATTTCAGACCTGTTGTCTTTTTGAATAATGCCTAACTCATAGAATTGCTACAAAGACTTAATCAGATGATGTGCTTAAAGAACATAGTCGGGTGCCTAATGCATACTTTGTGTTCAACACTTTTATTCCACTGTTTTCCACATCTCTCCCTTCATCTTCTGAAATTTGAATTTATCTTATCACAGCCCTTCATTCTGCATGTCACATTCTGAACCACCATCATGTGTCTGTGTTCCATTCTGCAGCTAACATTTTCCCATAGCTTAACAACCTATAACTTGACACGTTATGTCTTAGTACTTTCCAGGTGCCCTTCCTCTTGCTCAGTCACATATCTCAGTGCTTTGGCCAAACTGTGCTTCTCTCCTCATGAGGTTTTGTTGTCATTATACTCACCAAGGCATTCCGTTATAAGTTAGGATCAGTTCCTTACCATCTCTAAGGCTCTTCCCTTCATCCAGACTGAAGGCCAAATGTGTTTCTATCATTGTAAGCCATGTCTGCCCTTTCCTCAAAGCAAACATTATCCTAGTCCCCCACCCCTTTCAATCTGTCTTTCCAAAGGGACTCTGGGACTAGGGTTTGTAGATTAGTGGGTTTCCTGGAATTTATAATTGATACTGAGAGGCTTGGGACAAAAAGAACGGGCAAAATGTTCTGATTTGCCCTACAAGTCCTACATTTGTTAGGTCTTCTCCTACCCATCCTCCCTAATACAAAATGGAGGGGAGGAGAAAGTTCTCAAAGACCTCCCTGACCAGATTAGCATAATGGCCCTGCTTCCCAAGTGTCCGATGGGGGCATCAGGCTTCTACCTTTAGTTGCATTCTACACTGTTGGGAAACAGCCAGGTTAGGGCTGTGGAGCATGTCGGGAGAGATGTCATGTTTCAGGAATTCTCATTTTAAAATTTTGTCTGGAGAGATTTCACATAAAGTTGAAGAAGCAAAGCTAATGAAAAGGTTGCAGAAGGTTTATGTGTTAAATGACAGGAATCTGAACTAGATACTTGTTTTTTAGGAGGGCACAAGGCTGGAAATTAGAGAAGCTGTGTAGGAAGTGGCAAGATTTAATGAACTCATGGTTGTAAAGGGAGAGATTGAAAGAGCAGATTCTAAAACAGGCTCAGACTCGGACTTGTGTGATTGGCATTGGAGTAATATTCCCTACAGGGACTGCAGAGTTGAAAAGAGAAGAGTGTGTTCCGGTAAAAAATTAAAATCTTGATCTTTGCCATGTTAAACATGAGGTGGTAATGAGACAGCAGGAAGCTACTTTGGTGAGCCAGCAGGAAAACAAGACTTAAACGGCTGGAGAAGTGTGACATGCAGAGGTAAAACGGACTGGTTCATTAGATAATCATACCTTTCAATTACACAGGATTGAGCTTTACAGTTTACAAAATACCTTCATATACATCATCTGAATCTTCATGACAACCCCATAAAGCAGGCATTATTGTCCATTTTTTACAGGTATGGGGACTGATGTCCTAAGGAACACTTGCCCTGGCCAGTGAACCTACTGGTAAGTGCTAGAACTGTGATTCAGGCCAAGATACCTTTATCGCCAAGGTCAGTGTGCCTCCCACTCTCATACTGGCAGTTATGAAGTCCCCCTTGCTATTGTTCCCTTTGGAGATGGAATGGCCCAAGCCTTGTAGAACTATATCACCTGACAGCAATGTAACTTTTGTTTTAAGTTTCAAGCATACTTTTTCCCCAGGTGAAGGTCACATGGCAAATGACCAAGAGCCTTGACCTGCATGTCCGGAATTCCCCCAGTGTCCTCTGGAATATTGGTGGTAAAAATCATGGAGGTTTCTCCCCTGTGTGAATATCCCACTTCTTTTTTGCTGGCAAAACCAGACTTCACTCAGGAAAGGATGGCCCCAATTAAATTTTTACTGTTCTAGACCATCAAGGGTGTCCCATTCCCTTTACCTGTGATTGGAATCTGGGTGGTGAAAGGGAATAGTAGGAAGGGTGGCCAATGTTCTAGGAAATCCCTGAGGAGTCAGGAGCAGGGGTTTCTTGTTTTTAAAGAGACAAGGAAGGGATGTTCTCCTTTCTCTCCGTGGGAGATGTCACGTCTGAATGTGTTGCCCTTACTTTTTATTTTTTTAAAGATTTTATTTATTTACTTGATAGAGATCACAAGTAGGCAGAGAGGCAGAGAGAGAGAGAGAGAGGAGGAGGAAGCAGGCTGTCCACAGAGCAGAAAGCCCGATTCGGGGCTTGATCCCACGACCCTAGGATCATGACCCAAGCCGAAGGCAGCGGCTTTAACCCACTGAGCCACCCAGGTACCCCTGTTGCCGTTACTTTTTTAATGATCTTAGGTCTGTAAGTGGAAAGCCATCGCAGTAAAGATGTCAGAGCTCAGGAGAGATGAAAACTTGACGACTTGCTTAAAAACAAAACTAAATTGAGTAAATTTTAAAGATTTTATTGGCTTTATTTGATGATTCGTGAATCGGGCAGCATCTCGTCCAACAAGTAGAAAGGAGCTCCAAAGAGCTGTAGGAAATTAAAGACTTTTAGGGACAGAAGGGAGAAGGACAAGGAAGTTAGTAGGAAAGAGGGGGCTGCTTGTGGTCACCTTCCTTTCAGGGATGGCGGGGGTCTACCTCTGCCATCAGGCAGATTACCTCACTAGTGCTCACCAGGTAATTCCAGCTTGACTGGTTTAAGATTCCATTCCTGGGAGAGGCTGAAAGTATATTTAAGTCAGGTATTAAGTCTCAGTTTGGTGATGTGGGCTTAGCACAAGAGACTGCATTTTGGACATATTGTCTCTTATTTAACAATATTATTATTGCTGTTGTTACAGATGAGAAAAGTAAACAAGCTTGCTCAAAGTCACAGAGCTGGCACTTGGCCTGAATCTAGGCACTTGCAAATTCTGCCAAGTCTCTCAATTATATTGTGTGATCACCTTTATACTAATTGTGTGGGACAAGCCACATCAGGCAATTTTACATTTAAAGGAACTAAAGCTCAGAGAAGTTAAGCACCTTGCCCAAGGCCACACAGCTTGTTTTCTTTGAAGCTGGAATTTTAATTCAGATCAACTTGGCTTCCATGCTCACTAAATTATACGCATGAATGTAACAAGGGAAAACATTGCTTAGCCTTAGCCCTTCTTGAGGGCTTCACATATTAGCTATAATTTCACAGATGTTCGTGAAGAGGTTTCTAAAAGCTGGAAGTAAATTGAGAGTGTGTTTTCTGTCTTGGGTGAGAAATGGGGAGACTGTGGCACCCTGAAACTACTCTCTGGACCTGCATTTGCCCAGTACCCACAGTATGCCCTCAGCAGTGGTCAGCTTTCCCAGTGAGAAGACACAGTACCTCTAAGGCTTCAAGGAGTTAGGAGTGAAAACTAAACTCCTTATCAGGTGCTTTCTTTTCTCCAAGTGGCCTTAGCAAAACCACTCTCACCTTCCTATGTCTTTAACTACTGCTTACAGTCAGTAAAGACCCTCTTAGCCCTGGAGGGCAGAGGCATCCTGCACTTCAGTGGGGAGCTGTAGGCAGAGATGGGTCAGAAAACTGTGAGATCCATCCATCCATCAAACCAATATTTGTTGAGCCCCTACTATGTGCTCTAGGATGGGATGGTGGGAAAATCTATAAATCAGCTCCTCGCTTCACTTTGGAGCGGGGGTCAAGTGTCCACCCCCCTACTTGTCTGTGTTGTGTCCGGAGGACTGTACCTACAGAGTTTCCATTCGATCTTTTTTACCCAGAGGTATCTATGATACCTGCCTTATAAGATTGTTGTGCGTGTTAAGTCGGATAATCAATTGAAATGGCCTTTTGCATCATATGTGATTCATAAATACAACACACATGTCAGTACCCAGAACTACGGCTGCTTGATGAATACATAGTGCGGCAAGCTCAGAGGAGTGGAGCTCGGAGGGAATATGTAAATGCGAATGTTTCTAAGTGGTCACATAGATTTTAATTGTGTGCAGGAAGGACTTCCGTATGGGAATGCCTGTTTAACACAGAAGCATGTACCGTACAGAACAGGTGATTACCACACGGAACTAGTGATTAGCCAACTCTGAAAATACGAAGGTGTCGAGCCTCCCCTCAGGAATACTCCGACGCCCCTGAACATTTTCGCCTCCTATTTGTCATCATTAGGCAAAGCTGCTAGCAGCTGACCACCTCTTTAACCACAAGGCTTACTGTCTCTAGAACTCAGCTAAGAGCTTGCTGCGAAGACTGTGCCCCCCTCAGGACTGAAAAGATATCATTAATGCCCCTGGGCAAAGATCTCAGGCCTTATTGATCCATGGATTGGATTATTAACATGATGCCTGCTTATTAAAGGTGACTCTTGGAAGCCTTTCTTTTGCTCTGCAGACCAGCAGTGAAGGAGAGTGTTTACAGAATAAACCTCTCCTGGTTAGGTTTTTCTCCTCCGTTCTTTTAAACTGCCTGCATCCCACATCATCTTCCCAGTGCACACTGAATCTCTTATGTACTAGTATAGCATTAAGAAAAGACGTTCACAAGGCTTTTATAGAAAAGTTTTTCATCTATAAGAAGTGTATCTCTCAGATACTTATTCTTGCTTGCCACTTTCCAGAGATAAGCGGTCTGCACTGTAAAGAGCAAGAAGGTATGACTTACATTTGTATTCTTTTTCTCGAGCAGTGGCTGGGCTACCTAGGGCAACTTCCTTCACTTTTTCTGGGCCTCATTTATTTGGATGTCTGGACTTTGAAGGCAGCCAAATCAGAGACTGGTAAGGATGCTGATTCTACATCCCCCACAGGCAGACTTAATTTATGTAACAATTTAGTACTTCAGAGACATCTTTTCTAATTCATTCCCCTATTTGTTAATTTATTCATTCATTTGACAATTAATCCAGCTCAACTCTGTACCAGACCACTGGTTTATTCCTCATATTATACAGGTAAATAATTGAAGTTAACTCATGCCTTCAAGGAGCTTGACTCTGGGAGGGTAAGAAGGAGCCAGGTTGATTAAAAAAAAAAAAGAAAAAAGGAACTATAAGACAAAAGTGATGGGTGTCAAAATAGAGGTGTGTGTAAATCCTTATGTAAGCAGGAGGAATGGAATGGTTAATTCTTCCCAGGGGAAGATTTCAAATGATGGATAAGTGGGATATTGAAACTGGGCAAAAGAACAGGATGGGCAAGGCACCGAGAAGAGAAAGCAGAGGAATGTCCTGAATGTCTACTAGTATGATTACAACAATAGGAGAGGTGGAATGTGGTGTTTAGGACCAGATAATCATTGAAAATTTTTAGGAAGTAGAGTGTAGTAATTAGGAGGGTAACTCTGAAAGTTGTGTGATGAGAGGAAAAAGTGGGAGGGAGTAGTTTTCAAGAAGCTAGTTAAGGAATGATTTCTAAATCAGGAGCAAGATCATGGAGACTGAAGTAAGGTAGAAGCATTGGTCGTAGAAAAAGAAAGATCTTTAGAGGGAAGAAGGGACAAAATTTGGTCCCTGGGAATGAAGGGTCAGGGCAGAGGGTATGGAAGGTAACTCACCAGCAGCACACACCCGTCTCTCTATTTTTGTAGCTCTCCCACTTACACTGATTTGTCCAAGATCAACAAGTATTTGTGTTCATGAGCACACACTTGAGAATTTACATATTGCAATACATGTTTCTTCACGTATTACTTTATTTCTTATATTAGTATTAGGATATTATTTTGATTTTTAAAATTATGCTTATAGATGAGTTACAATGTCTATGAGTTTTTTAATCAGTATACTAATGCAAGTGCTGCAAAAGCTGTAAAAGGAGGTGTGGGCTTTACTCATATGTGGAATTTAAGAAACAAAGCAGATGAACATAGGGGAAGGGAAGGAGAAATAAAATAAGATGAAAATAGAGAGGGAGGCAAACCATAAGAGATGCTGAATTCTAGGAAGCCACCTGAGGGTTGCTGGAGGGGAGGTGGGGAAGGGATCATTGGGTGATAGACATAAAGGAGGGCACTTGATATAATGAGCACTGGGTGTTATATGCTACTGAGGAATCACTAAATTCTATCCAGATAACTAATAGTACAGTGTATGTTAACTAAACTGAATTTGAATAAAGAATTTTTAAAAATTGAAAAAAAATTTTAATAAAGAATTTTTTAAAGTTAAAATTCACTAAGCTAATAGAATGAGAAGGCAAGTTCAAATATATTGATAACCTGGAAAGGTGAATGTAGACTCCTGATGTGAACCAAGATTTTACTTAATATAGCCTCTTTTTTTTTTTTTTTTTGGCACTCTCTCATGTTCTAATGGCCCTACAATAAATATACACTTAAGATGTTGGTGAATTTGGTTCTCCAGTCTTTTTCCGATTCTGTTGCTGATCTTATGGTGTGTGTGTGTGTGTATAAAATACATGGATCTCTCTTGGCTTGACTTTAAATCAATATGGCTACTGCCCTTGGTCTCCTCCTTGACCCCCGCTGTGTTGGTGACAACCTCCCTGCTAATAGAACCACACTCCTTTTCCTTCTCTTGCTCAGCTTCAAAGCAGTAGCCTGTGTTTTCCTCAGTGACCTTTATTTAGCTATAGATAGGGTGACCGTAAAATCTATCATACAAATGGAACAATTTTGAGAGTGAAAAGGGATAACTACTTGTGTGCAATAAGAATAAATTGGGACTGCACTGGCAGAGTATAATGTATATTTATCCGAACTATATGCTCCAGTGTGGTAAAGAATTTGCAAATATTTATTCATCATGGAGTGACCAGACTTTCTTGCCTGGACCAAATGGTAACTCACAACAAGTCCTTATGAAAAAATTAACTCTTGAAGGCAAGGACCATCTAATGCATGTTTGTCTCCCCAGTGTTGAGTTCACATTTGGAAAGTGGAGGTCAGAGCCCAGTCAAGAGAATCTAACCAGCCTTTAATTAATCAGTCCGTTTGATGTCAAAGTCATCACCCACTGACCAGAAAACTTCATAATGCTAATAAATGGCCACAACCTCCTAGAAAACAATGTTTGATATGGTCATGAGGTGACTAAAGGTAGTAGGTAGTCTTTAAGGATATACCAAGGTACTTTTATGAAAAGCAGAGAAGAAACATAATGGTCACAATCTGGACCTTTCCTTACAGACCAGTCCAAAACTGACCCCTGGCCCCACTGTTACACTTCTCAAGCTTAAGGTACATATGAGTCATTTGGAAATGCTGTTAAAATAAAAGGCAGGTTCTGGTTTGTAGTCTGCAGCCTGAGATTCTGTGTTTTTAACAGCTCCCAGGAATGCTGGTATTGCTGGTCCTCAGACCACACTGAGTAGTAGTAAAGGCCTTGGAGTATTTCAAGTCTAGCATTGGTATTCACTTCCTGCTTTTAATTGTTTGCTCTCTCTCACAAGGCCAAGCACTCCTCTGAGGACTTGAAGTATTTCATTCATCTTCCTGTCCTCAGGCCTCAGCGCTGCAGCTGGCATGGCTCTGTGCCTAGCATGTGGCAACAGCTGAGTATAATTTTATTTCTGAAATGATGGAAGGCACTTCGACCTGTGTCTTCTAATAGAACCTTCAGCCAGTAACTCCTTTCTTCCTTTCCGAGGACCTGGTAGATGATACTAAGCCTTGTCTTTGTATGTAACACACCCATCCTTCAGCCTATTCTTTTCCCTTTCAAAGCCAATTTCTCATCTGATTTTATTTTTAGAAAATTTCCACTGCGTTCAATGGCCTCTGTCTCCAGAATCCAGCTAGTAAGCTCAGTTTAGCTCTAGCCCTTGGCTAGGAAAGCTGCATAGATTCAAGTTCCTCTGAATGGCCTTAATACATATAGATTTTCCAGGAATACAATTACTGTGTAATTCAAAGGAAAATGGATTTAAATTTGTTCAGATATTTACCAAGAATTGGTCATAATTTCATAAATTCACATGATCAACAAGAAATACACTTAGCATTATGCTAAGAGAAATTAAACAGACGCAAAAGATCACATATTCCATGATTCTCTTTACATGAAATATCTGGAATAGGTAAATCCATAGAGAGGTGTTTCTGGAGTTGATGTTTTAGTTAGGATCTATGGAGCATTCCTAAATAAATAAGTAAAATATTTTTAAAAAATCACCACATCTACATTTGTGCTCACTGCCTTCCTTGTTCTCTCTTATACTCATTATCTTATTTATAATGTACCATCTAATCGGCATTCATGATGGAAACCAAAACCAATCTGGACTTTTCCCTTTGCCATTGACTTTCTCCTGTCTGCCCTGCTCCCATTATCGGATATCCCATAAATTTTTTCTTTTCTTCCCCAGCCATCTCCACTATTCCTGTTTTCCTCAGGCTCCTGTCATCTCTCACTGGAGCTATTGTAGTGCACTTCTAAGGAGAGGAGTAATCTAGAAGCAAGAAAACAAATTCAGAAAGAAAAATAATATAGAAGTTGACTCTAAATTTTTTTTATTGTCCATTTCTCTCTCTCTCCCTCCAAAATTTGCCAGCTTTGATTTAAAAGATACCACTGTGCTCTTCTCATTCACTTACTCTTACCTGCTTTACGAAAGCTCTGGCCTTTTCAGAGATTAACCTGGGTTCAACACACTGAACTTAAAAAGTTTGTCCTGCAGCTAAGAGTCCAGGATTGCTTTCCTTGAGTTGAAGAAAAAGTGTTAAGAGTTTCTTTTTTGGACCTCTGATTAGCTTTCTGATTTGTTTTTAATTCTTTTTTTTTTTGTGGTAGTCATAAGGGTTATTAAAAAGAAAAAGATTATGGAGACTCTAATTTTTTAATGGGATTTTCAGATGACTCTTTTCCCTAGTCAGGGATTTCTTTTTCTTTTCCTGACCCTTTGTGGCTCAGCTTCTTGATCTTTGAACACTTTCCCTAATGGATGAAATGCAAACTTGTCTCATTTAATGCAGGTTTCTGAAATACTTTAGCAACTTTGAAAATATGGTATTTGAGATGGATTGCTGTCCTGTCAAAAAACAGTAACATTTTCAAGGAGCAAAGTGACCTGGTAGGTAGGCAGATAGATTTATATATGCTATTTGCTGCCTAGAAATCCTGGTCCTGTAACCTACTTGTATTTACTTGGTAAATGTGGGCAATTACTGGAATCTCTCTGAGCCTCCATTTCCTTATCTCCAAGTAGGATCATGATATATCCCATCTTGTAGGGTTCTTGTTAATAATAAATTAATTTGCTAAAATATAGTACCTGTTGTGAAATAAGATGTGCTAAAAAAATTGTAAATATAGTAAAACTAAAAAAACAAAGTTTTCAAATAGGGCTATAAAACAAGGTATATGCTAATCCCGATATAAATTCATAAGTCTAACAGGAAATCTCCATATTATTTTCCTACTTAGTAATGCTGGCTTGTATTTCAAATTAGTACCTGTTAACTGTGACTATATTAAAGGTTATACTGAAAACCTTATTATTTGTAGACGTACTTTCCTAGTGTTCTCTAGTTCCCTGCTGCTCACTTCTCTTGCGTCTCTGCTACGTGGCACCTTAACACAGTGGCATCCTGTCTGTGTCTCCTGTGTACCTTACTGTGGTTTATCTTCCTTATGGTCTTCCTGTACCATCCCCTGACCTTATATATGTTTAATATATATATTCTATTAGACGTATATTTAAAATCTGTCATCCACAAATAAAACTTTTCTTCCACGAGACAGTGTCTCTTTTGTTCACTGATATATCCTCAGACCCTAAAACAGTGCCTGGCATATAGAAATTACCCATTGAATTGTTGTTGATTAACTTTATGTAATTTGATCCTGGCAAAGCCCAGTGAGTTCTGGAGGGCAAGTATTACTTCCCTTTTTTGCATAAAAGAGTAAGAAGCAATGGTTCTTAACCGGGAATCAATTGATGAAATTCAGGGAATCCTTGAACGTGAATAGGGGGGGAAGTTAATCTCATTCTCATTAACCCCTAACAGAAATTCAGCATTTACTTCTTTAGTAAATGTAAGCAATAGACAGCAATACTATCATAAGTACCTGTCATTTTGGCATCAGTAAGAAGGCCAGATAGTTTCAGATCACATTACAGTGGTTGCAGATACCTCAAAATATTATCTACTTTAATCAGCAAAATTATTTCATATTTAACAAGACCTGTCTTGTCAAAATTATTTGGTATTTATCAAGACCTGTCTCTCGATACAGATATTTAATATGATAATAAAGAAGCATATTTATTACTACATCAGAAAAAATTAGTAATTCTTTAAAACCCTCTGTGTGATTTTATGCAAGTAAAGCCTCATTCTGAGAAAGCATCTTTGACTTTCACCTGATTATCAAGGGGATCCATAGCACATAGAATAAACAAAGAAATTCTGGTAAAGATGTCTGGGGAGGTGTGATGATCTAACCAGTTTGTGTAACTGGCACATGGCAGTTGTAGAACTAGATCCCAAGTCAGGCCTTTTGGTGTAGGCTTGTTGCTCTTCATGGCCAACTTGATAAGAGAGGAGGACATAGGTCTAAGGTGGTAGAAATACTGCTCCCTGGAGTCTGGGTGTGTGGTAGACCTGACTAAGATAGGTGATCCCACGCCTGCTATTCTTCCCCCCACTTGCTGCATAAATCTTTAAATACACATGCATCTAGAAAGAATAGCTGATACTTCCACATTTCTTTTTATCTAACCAGTATGGAGGTCAGTCAGCTTTGCCCATTCCAGCACCTGGGTTAAGGCATGCCAGAATGTGAGGATTAGAAAATTATCGAGCTTGACAAAAGCATCTCTCCCTGGATGAAAGTTACAGCTCTTGGTTGCAATTTTGTAACTGTTTGGGTCACTGGAGATTTCATGGTCGGTGCTTTTGTTGATGTCCTGTCCAAATTCTCCTGAGTGTGATTATTTTCTGTTGACCTCTGTTCCTGCAGTTGTTTCACTTGTATAGAACATTCTTCATTCAGGATTCTAAATTGTTTTGTGGCATTTGTATGCATAGTTGAACAGTTGGCATGCTTCCGTGTAGATTTCTATTTCGATATATGCCATTTTCAAAGGTATGAACTCATGTGTATTTCATATCACAGTCAGATGTACTTCTGAAAGTACACACAGGAAAGCAAATTAATACATAGGAGACATAGATACAATATAAGGAGTAAACATATATATGTGCACGAACACACCCACATTTATTTCTGAGTGGTAAATGGTGGAACTGAATCATGGACCTGTATTATCCAATTCCAGGTATGTTACCTGCATTATCCCCCAACACACATATGTAATAGTAGAAGAACTAAGTCACAGTCATATGCAGATAGGTGTGTCTGTGTGGCAGGAGTGGGCTTGGGAAAGTAGGGAGAAGTAAACTTGAAAATCAGGATAAATTTTTGAAAGATTATCTTAAGTATAATCATTAATGCACACTGTAGTAATGCACTAATTTATTCATTGAAGAATGTTTCAGCATAGGAGAGTTCGACCTTTTGTGCAGAAATGACTAGTGCGTTTGCCTACAGCTTCTGCCTATAACCATAATTGTTTGATTTTAAAAGGGGAGGGGCGCCTGGGTGGCTCAGTGGGTTAAAGCCTCTACCTTCAGCTCAGGTCATGATCCCAGGGTCCTGGGATCGAGCCCCGCATCGGGCTCTCTGCTGGGCAGGGAGCCTGCTTCCCTTCCCCTCTCTCTGCCTGCCTCTCTGCCTACTTGTGATCTCTGTCTGTCAAATAAATAAATAAAATCTTTAAAAAAAAAAAAAGGGGGGGGGAAATTCGGGGTGCCTGGGTGGCTCGGTTGGTTATGCATCTGCCTTTGGCTCAGGTCATGATGCCAGGGTCCTGGGATTAAGTCCCACATTGGGCTCCCTGCTCAGTGGAAAGCCTTCTTCTCCCTCTTCCTCTGCTACTCCCCCTGCTTATGCACTCTCTCGCTCTCTGTCAAATTAATAAATAAAATCTTTTTTAAAATAAAAAAAAAGAAAAGGGGAAAATTCTCTCAATATATAGCAAAACAAAGAGAAATTTGAGGAGCCATTTGGACATCTGACCACCCAAGGCCAGATGTTCTTCCTGACATCAAGTATACTCGGTGCCTTGTGCAGACAAGTCCCTTGCAGGGGTTGATGACTTGGTGTAAATGAAGTTCCTGGTCTGTTTATGGCTTCCTTCTTGTACAGACTGAGCATGTGTTTGTGCATTCCTGATCTCAGAATAAGCCTCTCCTTCTAACGTCTACCTTTTCCCCACCTTACAGGCCAGTATGACTCACTAAAGGCCACTGAACCAGTTGGTTAGGCTCTGACTTTACCTGTTATATGTTAGTTATTTGTCTGTGGTTATCTTCCAACAACCATTTCTTTCAACATGTCATTTCTTCAGCCAGAAATAATTAGTATAGATCATGGGTTAGTTGCTCTTCCCAGTGAGAACCAGCCTCCCGTCCTGGGGTTGCTTTTGGTCAAAAAATCCTGTACCAGGGTGGGAAACCGTTCTTCATGTGTTTTGATTTCATTCTCACCCATTCCAGCCATCCCCACCCTCAAGCAAAAGGATTGACTCAACCATCGCGGACCCAAGCTTCATTAGCACATTCTCATAGGGTGTCCTCCATGTGCAAGGCATGGTGACGTCAAATCCTCATGAAGTCTCTGTCCTCAGGGCACTTAAAATTTAATTAGGTACATAGAACCCATGTCCATAAAAAGTTAGCTGGCGACATCACAAGGTCATATAAAATAAATATGAAAGGAATAATAACAAAAATAGAAGAAGCCACATAAGTTCAAAGGATTACTGGAAGTTGGAGTTAATTGGGAAATATTCATGAAAGTATTGAAAACATAGAAAATAGAAATTCCATGTCTATGAGAAATGAAAATATCTTCTCAGCAGCAGAAGACATTTAATTATATCTAATACTGACACAAGTAGAGAGGCACTGTCTATAAGTTATAAATAAGATGTCCCTAGGGGCGCCTGAGTGGCTCAGTGTGTTAAGCGTCTGACTTCATTCAGCTCAGGTCATGATCTCAGAGTCCTGGGATCAAGCCCCAAGTAGGGATAGTCTGCTTTTCCCTCTACCTCTGTTCCTCCCCAAACTTGTGCTTTCTCTCTCTCTCTCTAAAATAAATAAACCTTTTTTTTTTTTAATGTTCCTAAACATAAAAAAGATGTGAATAGAATCGGCTAAAGAATCCATTTACTTTGGTAACAGGAAAGCTATGTTTAGCATCAGGCTAACCCTCCCTGAGAAATCCTTCCTTGTCTGGGATCTGTCACTTCAGGAGAACCCCTGTGTGTTGTTAGGTACTTTCACCTTTTATATAGCGTCAGCTTAAAAGATGAGGAAAGTGTACAGTAAGCAATGTTCAATGTTAAGAATAGAAAGGTTAAGAAAGTTTCCTCTGCCCAATGCCTCAGGTTAGCTCAGTTTGCTTTTTTTTTTTTTTCCATATAAGAGAAGGATATCCAAAGAAGTACAGAAACTGAGAAAAATGAGCTTTTAAGTGGGTGGTGGGAGAAAACCACACCGATAAAAATTATAAACAATACTGCCTGGGCCCTTCACAAAGCGGGCTCTCTGAATACCCAGTGAGGCATGTTTACCAGAAGAAGAAAGATGGAGTCGGCTGGCGCCTCTTAAATGTGCCTACTCAGGAGTTTGGGACACACATGTGCTTTTGTGTGTGTTTTCTCAGAGGACATTTGCAGACACCAGTCTTTTTCTAATCTCACTTGTGTTTTCAAATTGAGGCAGGTATGGGATTTCTGTAGAGGACACAGATATGGAAAAGGCCATTAGGAAGTTATCTGATATTTAAATAGAAAAAAATGCAATTAAAATCCCACTACCCTTTTCATAGTTTGTTTTCTTTATTTGAAACAGTCAAGAATTAAAAACAACTGAATTTTTTTGTAAACCTTTCAAGAAGTTCACTTTTGGACTGAGCCCAAACCTACAGTTACTAAGCCAAAAATGGACTATTTTCACAAAGAGTTGAGTGATGGAAAGCAGAAGCTGTCATGGAAAGTGTTATGTGAATACTCTCATTAAAAAAAAAAAAAAGACTGTGAATTGGAAGTAGGCATTTCTTTACCTTATAAAAACTCTGGCAAATTATTTCCCTTTGGAGGATGATCATTTGAGCTAATTTGCCTACATTCCAAATATTATGGGTCTTGTGACAGTATGCAGGGTTTTGTTTTGTTTTATTTTGTTTTTTTTGACAAGCTCCCCTCCTGGTCTGTAGACAGACTCTGGACGTGTCTCAACCCAAAGCCAAGGCTGTTCAAACTCTTAATTGAAGTGACTGCCTCATTGATTTGATTGGCAGGATTTTGTACTGTGTGATTCAGTTACTGATGCAAATTGTGAATGTAGTTTACGTACTTCCTTGAGCTCTCACTAAAATATTGTAGTCAGGTATAATTGAAGATGGACTCTACACAAATGATTTCAGCAACGGTTGAAAACTGTGGAGCAGTGGTTCTCAATGTGTAGTCCCCCAACCAGTAGCTTTAGCATCACCGGGGACCTTGTTAGAAATAGAGAACCTCGGTATCCAGCCCGGGTTTATCAAATCCGAAGCTCTGGGGGGTAGAGCTCCCAATTTGTCGTTTAACAAGCTGTCCAGGTGACTTGTTGTGCTCAATGTGAGAGCGAGTGTTGGAGGACCTAAGAGTTATAGATATAATGGGAATACATGTAAAAACTTTTTTTTTATAATTTGTAAAAAATTCTTATACTGGGGCAAATGTGACTGAACAAGCTCTCATACCATGCCATCCCATGCATGACACAATGGACTTAGCCTTTCATTCATTTATACAACATGATATAAGTATTTGAGAGTTACTTAAATGTTCATCCTATGGGATATTTAATACAGGATGACGCTGATGTGCTCTTGGTAATTTTCCAGATGGTAGTTTTAGATGCAGTGAAATGCAGTGAAAATTTGAGTTCTGCTAAACAAGGCTCCAAGAAGATGCCTGTTAACTTTAGCTTTGAAATGTTCCAAGAGTAAGGATTAATGGTAATATCACAATGACTGAAAATTATGGGATTACTCCACTTGAAAACATTCTTCATTCTGTCATTTGTAATTCTCTTCACATAACTTAGAAAAAGAGATCTGAGAAATGCTGTCAGATAATATCTAAAATCTGAGTGTCATAGATGCATATAAGGCCCTTAAAATTATTTTTAACAAATGCTATTATGCTGAAACTCCAATTCATTTGGCAAGCTTTCATTGATCTCTGTTGCCAGCCAATAAAAAGAATGATAGTATTGCATAATAGAAAGGGCTTTGGCTGTGGAGCTGGGGATACAGTCTCTAAACCTGGTTCTGCCACTGTGACATGTAGCTGGAAGTCGGGCATTTAAGCTCTCTGGGCCTCAGTTGTCTCATCTGTAAGATGGGGAGGTGACTTAGATCTCTAAATCCTGCTTCAATTAGCTGTTGTGGTCAAACAAACTATCTTAAACATAGGGGCTTACAACAGCAGCCATTCATTATTTCTCAGGAGTCAAGTCATCTAGGTGGTTCTGCCAGCCTCGCTTGCATTTGGCCAATCTTAACTATAATCACCGTGGTGAGACCGCAGGTTGACTGGGAACTGACCAGTGTATGATGGCCTCTGTGTAGTTTCTCATCCTTTAGGAGGCAGTCTGGGCTTCTTCTCATACCTATGCCAGGTTCTCAGAGAACAAGCCGAAGCATGTAGTCTCAAGGGGAAGAGGTTCAGAACTGGCCCAATATGGCCGCCACAGTCTATTGGCCAAATTAAGCCAGGCAGATTTGAAAGGTGGGGAAAACGGACTCCACCTTCAATGGAAGGCCATGCGGAGTCACATAGCCGACAGTGTGCTGCAGGAAGAAGAACCAAGGCCATTACTGCAAGCAGCCTACCTTCCGAGCTTTAAAATACAATAAAATATCAGGAGATACCTCCCATATAATGCTATAGAATGCTCATTGTGAGTGTTTTAGAAATAGAGAAATATTTAGAAAAATGGAAGATGCAGAGGGGATATAATGTATTTGTGAAAACCAGAGTAAGCATGTTTTAAGCAAGGCTTCTCTTTAATTATTGTCTGAGTTTCACATAAAGTCTGCTTCATCAACTGGATAAATATTTGACTGCTGTTCAGTAAATTGCATTAGTTTACTTTAACTGTATGCTCAGCCTTATTCAGGCATCCTACATTAGGCAATGTAGTGTGTAATGCGTCTCTGCAGGTGACCAGAGCTATTCTCTGTATGAGGTAAATTAAAACTCATATTTTAAAAATTAAACATTCTTGCACTTCATGATTTCAATATTTAATTATAACCTGTGTCAAGGCCTAATCTCTGACTGAGTCAGGCATGAAATTAATCAAAAAAAAGAGGCAAAAGCTCAGCAGTTCTTCTACACTGTAAAAACAATGTGGTTTCTTTAGTTTCACGGTGATGTTTATATCCATTTTATGAGGAAGACTACTGATATATCCAGTAAGTTGGTAGACTAAGTTATCATCTGTGGGGACACTGACCAGTTCAGAAAAATCGGGAACCCGAACAGACGTTTGTAGATTTTAACAGAGAGCCAAACTTTCTTTTAAAAAGAGAAATAAATTATTTTCAAAAAAGATAAATTATAGACCTTGCTGAAAGAGATAATAGAAAAGAAAGTTAATGTGTTGACATCTTGGGTGGGACAAAACTAAAATACATCCCAAAATGTGTTTGTTCTAAAGGTACCATTCATGTCTGTTCCCATTTATATTTTCTACTGGCTTGTCCAAAACTTCTTGTACGAAAAAAAATTCAAACAAGTCTTCCTAGGAATATATACTTACAGAGATAATAGGCAACATTTATTCCAAGGGTTTTTTGTTTGTTTTGTTTTGTTTTTGTTTTTTTTTTTTTTTTCCCTGCAAGAGTTCATGTAGAATTACAGGGTTGTGTTGATCAGAAGAGGAATGTACCACATTCGAGGAGGAACACGTGTGGAGCTGAATTAGTGGGATTTGATAGCATGAAGCCAGCAATTTCACAGAAGCATATTATGGGTTCCCAAATCATGGGGATGACGCAGGCAAGTTAAAGAAGATAATCACAGTTTTCTTTACTGGAAGAGTCAGGAGATGAACTTGAATACCTTTAAAGATTGACAGCATGGGACAGGTTGACTTGAATCTTATTGGTTTAATTGTTGCCTTGGTTAAATGACTCCTTTCTTCCCATGGTCACATTATATGTAAAGGTCACAGGCATATTAAATAAATAGCAGGCAGGTATGGAGACAGATGTCTCAGGTATCATGTGGAATGAGTTTGTGAAGTAAGCAAAGGAAGTGAACAAAAAGGGGTGAACTTGAATATTAAAGAGGTTGCTCTGAGCCTGGATACTCTAGAACATCTTGCATGTTGCCATCTTGATGCTTTTCCTTCTAATATTAGTTGTAATCAATGAAACCATTAATTTTAGAGAGATAGGTGGATGGATGGATGGATGGGTAGATAGAGATATAAAATAAAGAGTAAGAGTATCCTTAATATCTAATATCCTTAATATCTTTAAATATTATAAGTAACATATAACAAAAGACTACTCAATAAAAAATAAACAAAACCTAGCAATTCTCAAAGAAATCTAAATGTTTTGTGAAAATACATATTTAAACAGCAGTGAAATATAATTTCATACCCAATAGGTAATGCAATAATATAAAATCTAATAATACTGAATCTTGTGCAAGATGTGGGTAAATAACTCCTAAACCATTTTGGAGAGAAATTTGGAAATATCCAGTCAATGTGAAGATTTACACATTCTTAGACTCTGTGTTTCTATATCTCTGTACTAGATTATTTATCATAACATCCATTTTAATAGTAAAAATTTGAAAATAACCCAAATGCCTTAGTTATATTTGTACATTGTGGTAATTTGTATATGAAATGATATATGAAGGTGGAATAATTAAATTACAGCTGTATATATGAACATGGATAAAGTATTGAAAAATGTTCAGCAAATAGAAAAACACACTATAGAATGGTACATGTGGTAGAGTACAATTAGTAAAGATTTATAAAATGCAGTACTGTGGACTGCTTATGGATACATTTTTTTTGAATGTTTAAAAATTCGTTAGTTAAGTATAATTGACATACAATATTATATTAGTTTCAGGCATACAACATATTGATTTGACAACTCTATACATTACTCAGTACTCACCATGGCAAGTACAGTCACCATTTGTCACCATACAATTTATTACAGTATTATTGACTATATTCTCTATGCTGTACTTTTCTTTTTTTTTTAATATTTTATTTATTTATTTGACAAACAGATATCACAAGCAGGCAGAGAGGCAGGCAGAGAGAGAGGAGGAAGCAGGCTCCCCGCTGAGCAGAGAGCCCGATGCAGGGCTCGATCCCAAGACCCTGGGATCAGGACTTGAGCCGAAGGCAGAGGCTTTAACCCACTGAGCCACCCAGGCACCCCTATGCTGTACTTTTCATCTCCAAGATTTTTTTTATTTAAACTGGAGTTTGTACCTCTTAACCCTCTTCATCTATTCTACCCACCCTCCTCACCTACCTCATCCTTTGGCAACCACCTATTTGTTCTCTGTATCTATGGGTCTGTTTCTGCTTTTTGTTCACTTGTTCATTTGTTTTGTTTCTTAGATTCCACATATAAGTGAAATCATATGGTATTTGCTTTTCTCTGTTGGATTTACCCCTGTTGTAATGAATGAGAAGGTCTCATTCTATTTTATGGCTGGTAATACTCCATTGTATATATACACCACTTATTTATCCATTCATCTACCCATGGCCACTTCTGTGGCCTCCATATCTTGGGTACTGTAAATAATACTCCAATAAACATTGGGGTACATATATCTTTTTGAATTAATATTTCTGTTTTCTTTGGGTAAATACCCAGTAGTAGAATTACAGGATCATATGGTCTTTCTACTTGTAATGTTTTGAGGAAACTCCATACTGTTTTCCACAGTGGTTGCACCAATTTACATTTCTAGCAGCAGGGCACAAGGGTTCTCTTTTCCCTACATCCTCACCAACACTTGGTTATTTCCTATCTTTTTAAAATTTTTAATGTTGATAATAACCATTCTGACTGGGATGAGGCAATATTTCATTGTAGTTTCGATTTGCATTTTGCTGATAATGATTAGTGATACAGAGCATCTTTCCATGTGTCTGTTGGCCATCTGTAAGTCTTCTTTGGAGCAAATATCTGTTCAGGTCTTCTGCCGATTTTGTGATTGGATTGTTTGTTCTTTGGTATTGAGTTGTATTCAGTTCTTTATATATTTTAGATATTAACCCTATATCATATATGTAATTTGCAAATACCTTCTCTCATTCAGTAGGTTGCCTTTTTGTTTCATTGATAGTTTCCTTCACTGTGCAAAACTTTCATTTTGGTGTAATCTCAATGGTTTACTTTTGCTTTTGTTTCCCTTGTGTGGGGAGACATATTTATAAATATGTTGCTAAGGCTGTCCAAGAGATTACTGCCTGTATTTTCTTTTAGGAGTTTTATGGTTTCAAGTCTCCCATTTGGTCTTTAGAGTTTACACATTCTTGAAGGAAATGTTCATGTAATTGTAAATGCAAAATTGAGCTAGGTTCTGTCTCTTTCTCCCTCTGTCTCTCTTTTACTTGTTAAAAGAGAAAAAGGGAATACATGGTGGAAGAGAAACCCACAGAACGATTCAGGTGAAATGATGTTTTTTAAAATGTCTGAAGAAAATACAGCTAATGTCAGGTTTTGTTAAAGTAGGTGTAGTCAGAGTGTTTATTATCTTATATATGCCATAACTTAAGAAAGAAAAAGATTATGTCTAACTTTATTTCATATTTAATGATTGGCCCATAGTGACAAGTCTTCTTCACCTTTCACTTTCAAAGTAGATATCTGCCTTGTATCTAAACCAAATGTAGGATCGAAACAAGCAGATATGGTAAACTGTTTCAATGTGACATTATAGTTTACCTCCAGAGTGGGTAATAATTCTGACCCTAGCACCAAGTGTTATAAGGTGTTCTAATATACTTTGAATTTGGAATTCAAAAGTTGGCTTACTCTGAATGAATGAAAGGGTGAATCATTGCATAATACTTTCAAATGAAAGAATAAATGAATGATTACCTGATAGTGTCTTAATATTCATACTGTGCGTCAAAGGTATTTTAGTTAAAAACAGATCTCCTTTCTGCTCTATGAAAATTACTATTTACTCCCAGTAAAGTCTTGACCCAATAATCAAATTGGTTTGGTGAATATTCTTACTACATGATTTGCCACTGATTAGTGACATATTCCTTGGTGTTCCTCTTCTTTACAGAATACATATGCACAGTGAGTACTTCTGTCTATAGCAACCATACTAAGCAAACTAACTCAGTCATCTGCTTTTAGATTAACAGTGGAAAAACTCTGGCTATAAAATCCAGGTGAGCTAATGGGAGGTAATACAAGTACCTGAGTCAGTGAGAACCACTTGATCAGGTAGTAGATGATGGCTAATTTGCTTCCCTTCAAATAAATCTTTTTATTTGGAGCACGGAATATGGAAAAGCAAGTACAGAATATGGAAAATCAGATTTGTCACAAATTTTTATCCAATACTTTTCATGTATAATTTATTAGGGACTATGTGATGAGTGCTATAGTAATACACTATCTAAAGGAATTTATAACCCCCCACCCAACTTGTGCATTAACCCTATTTTGCAGATGGGGAAACTATAGATCAAGGAGGTTTGAAAGATCACTTATGTTTACAGAACCAGTGAGGAGAGGTAGGATGCAAACCCTGTTATGTTTTATTTAAAAGTCCACCCACTTAACCTCCCCCCAATTCTCTCCGTCAGTATTATTGCATTAGCTGCAATAAAACCTTCAACTGTAGCAAAACACAACATTGCCACTTAGATCATGTTGGAAATATTTTGTGCCAAATTCTAGGACAAACAGCTTATAAGGGGAAAAAGTAAAAGAGATAAAATAATAAAACAAAGGAGCCAACTTTTTATCAATGCAATAATAAAGTCACAACCTTTTCCACACCTTTGCCATTTCCTCTCAAAGAACATGTTGCTCCAATCATATTTTCATAAGCTCACTCTGATATTTAAATTCACACTCAAGAGGGGCTCCTGGGTGGCTCAGTTGGTTAAGCGTCTAAGTCTTGATTTCGGCTCAGGTCATGATCTCAGGGTGGTGAGATCAAGCCCCACATCAGGCTCCATGCTCAGTATGGAGTCTGCTTCAGATTCTCTCTTTCCCTCTCTCGGCCCC
Organism: Taxidea taxus jeffersonii; assembly: GCA_003697995.1. NCBI lineage: Eukaryota > Metazoa > Chordata > Mammalia > Carnivora > Mustelidae > Taxidea > Taxidea taxus. The sequence continues at coordinate 28,250 of RCUC01162073.1, forward strand.
TGCCCCCACTCTCCTTCTCTAAAAAAAAATAATAATAAATAATAAATAATTAATTTCACACTCAATAATACCTACATATATGGATGAACTTTTCAGTTGTTTTATATGTAATTAATAACAAATTTTAAATATGCAAGTATTCATAACTTACTTCCTACACAGAGTTCCAGGTTATGTCTACTTGCTGGAATAAGAAAGACCCAGATGAGACCACAAAGTTCTGCAAGAGTCCAAATTGTCAATTCATTCCTTTCCTTTGGTGACTTGCAAACCAAGATTATCAGTCTCTGCTTTATTTCTGATCCAAGCCAGTTGTTCTTTTATTCAAAACTTGGGACACAGTGAAAATACTAACTTCTGGTGTGTATGTTAGGTCAGTACTTCTCAAATTTTAGATTGCTACCCATTAATGGTTTGGGACCAACTAGTAGTTGTCAACGCAACGAGTGAATCACAGACAGCATTGAAGAAGGAAAAAAATGGGAGATAGAATAGAAAAAATATCCAAATACATGATATGGCATAAAGGCACATAAGGGTAAGTATGATTTCAGATATCTGCCTTAAGGTGAAGGTAAAATGTATTTGTTACGATGTACCATGGTCAAAAGTGAGAAGCAAATGTAGTAAGATTAACTGAATCCAATTAGAACATTTGGCTCTCTTTCAGTTAGGTAAATCCATAAGCACACCCTCAGACCAACGATTACTCTTCTTTGAAGGTACTTAAATAATCATTGACTCATGAGAAATCTAATTAGGAAGCCAGTAGAGATTTTTCATGTTATCATTTCTACCTCATCCTCTATTACCAAATAGAAACAGCCTTCAAATGACTGTCCTAATTGCTGACAGTATAGTCATCTTTTTCAGAACCTTACATTGTTACTAATTTTTATGCTTAATTTTAGTCTGTTGACTAGGGGAAAATGGTCAAGTTGATACCATGGAAAACAGAATATTTAGATGGTCTTTGTCATTTTTGATTAATTATTTTGACTTCCTGGAAGTCTAGGATAAAAGTTAGCCTTAACCACTAAAATAATCATCTAAAATACTCATGATAGCTAAAAGTTTTGAATACTCATAACCCAGGAGCTGTGCTAGTTCCCATTCCAGTTAGATTACAAGAAATTCTGAGGGAGTTCATCTGAGAAAGACATTCAAAATACAATTCGCAGGCCTCTTCCCTGGTCCCTATGATTTGTGTCTGTTTGGGGGCCCAGGAACATGTTATTTATAAAACAGCATAGGTGATTGTTAGTATCCGGCAAGCTTGTTGTAAAACTTCATTTTCTCATTTTATCCTTGTGGAAAATGTTTTGGAAGCAGATTTTCTCATCATCCCCATTTTATGCATATGAGGAAGCTAGAGAATGGGTGGAGAAGCGGGGTGCAGGGACCTACACTGAGGCTTCAGCTCCCAGAGCAGGCTGCCCAGTACCTAAAGCAACCAGTTACTCACATCCTTGTTCCTTGTCTCCCTTTCTTACACTTCCAAGCCCTGTCTTCTGGAGAGGATCCTGTGCTCCTCCACCCTACTGCTCCCCTTTGGCCATTTTCCTTTCTCTTGCCCTCAGTTCTTCTTGTGACCAAGAAGGGAGAAATGCCATCTGCCTCCTAAAAGGTAGAATGGCCCCTTTAAAATCCTGAAGATGGTTTTGGTGCAGGTGTGTGGCTATTTGCAATATGGGGGGAGGGGTGGAAGGAAGGTTAAAGCAGTGACCCGGAAGTACTGTCATCGTTCATCCTCTATCCCGTGTGGCTTCAAGGCTGTAGACAGGCTGTGCTTTGGCTGCTGAAGCCTCAAGGATGCTGCTAATAACTAGCATTTTTCAGAGTGGGAGAGATTTGGCTTTATTGCTATATAACTTGAACTCCAGAGAGAAACACTGGGCATGAGTGATGGTCTTTGTTACCATTATTGAAGTTGTTGCCATAAAACATGCAACAGAGAAAGACAATGTTTCAGATCCGCCTAGTGTTCAGTATGCTCAGGGTTGTGCAACCACTTCTATCTAATTCCAAAACATTTTTGTCACTCCCCAGGAAGTCCTGGTACCCATTAAGCAATCATATTCTATTCATTCTACCCCAAATCCCTGGAAGCTAATCATCTGTTTTCTGTCTCTCTGGACTTACTTATTCTGGATATTTCATATTAAGGAAGTCGTATGATTTATGACCTTCTGTGTCTGATTTTCTTTCACTTAGCATAATGTTTCCCACTTTCATCCATGTTGTAGCATATATCAGTAATTCATTCCTTATGGCTGAATAATATTCCATGATTTGGGTATACCACAATTTATCCATTTACCCTCTTAATGGATATGAGGGTTGTTTCTACCTTTGGCTGCTGTGAGTAGTTCTTTTCTGAATGTTTATGTACAAGAATTTGTCTGAGTTCCTGCTTTTAATTCATTTGGGTGTATATCTAAGAGAGGAGCTGCTAGATCCTATGGTAATTCAATGTTTAACTTATTGGGGAACTTCCAAATTGTTTTCCACAACAGTTCTCCACTTTACATTTGTGTCAGCAATATATGAGGGATTCCAGTTTCTCCATATCTTCACTAACACTTATTCTTCCTTCCTTCCCTTTAATTTTTTTTTTTTTTTAATTCTAGCCATTCTGGTGCATACGAAGTGGTATCTCATTGTGGTATTGATTTTCATTTCTCTAGTGGCTAATTACGTAAGCATGTTTGCATGTGCTGGCTGGCCATTCATGTATCTTATCTTCTTTGGAGAAATGTGACTTTAGAATCCTTCTCCTTTCTTTTTGCGTGGAGGCCGCTCTCTCCCTGTCTTCCTTATATGCAGTTATAATGGTGATAGTGATAGGAGCTACCTCATGCCAGGCACAGTGCTAAGCACTTTAGGTATATTATGTTCTTAAATTCTGTCAGGTTTTATCTCTTACTTTTTTAAATCTCCAGGATAAGAAAACTGAGGCCCAGAGGTTTAGTTGAACATGGTTCATTAAAAACCAAGAGGTGGAGTCTGATTTCAGAGTCACTTCTCTCTGATTTGAAAGTCCATGCTCTTAACCTCTGCACCAGGGGTCTGCACACTTAGCTCAAATTGCTTACGTATACTGGGAAATTATTTTTTAGCTACGTGCCATCTTATACATTTTTAATAATAAGTATAAGTGACTGAAAAGGATGTAATTTCCCACATATTGTAAATATTATCATTTAAAAATGTAACTGTTAGATCACTCTTTTAAATGTTTCCAAGGGACTCTAAATGCCATGGTGATACGGTACCCAGAATCATTGATTTTAAAAATTCATGAATAGTTCTTTCCTTTTTACTTGCAATTGTACTTTTATTATATTACTTCCCCAGAATGTTATCACAATATAACATTTCTCATGCTTGAAAATCTTTTATTGATCACCCTCTCATACTTTCTGGATCAAAATATGAATATAAATTAAAATTGAATTTTAAATAGTTTCTTATAACTATAAAGCTCTGAGTGTTAAAGATTCCTTTTGATTGAGTTGTTATTAGTGGCAGTTAAGTGATGAAATCAACAAAAATATCTTACAGATTTTGATAACTTTTTATTAGCTGTACCAAGTTAATTTGTATTGAAAATGCACCTTTTTTGTAAGATTCATGGGGTTGTTATGGTGTCTTGATTGAAGGAGAGTCTGTGCACAAATTTTCAACATGTCCATTTGACACCCCAGAGCCTTTAACTATCAAATAATGCAACATAGCAAATTTGTGATAGATGAAAGGATGAAAGGAATGGATTTTTTACTTTCCTTTTTTTTTTTTTTTTTTTTTTTTGGTCAACTTGGTGGAGCTAATTCAAAAAGAGTTTTAGGCAAAGGAACCTTGCTACCCTCACCAAACATAGGAACGTTCTTAAACAGGTCAAGTTTATATAAACATCTTTTGTAAGATCTCATCATAGATGTCTTCTTTTCTGACTATTTAATAGGTATCAACTTAAAAAAATGTTTTCTCATTCTTATCTGTGGATGTGTAAGAATTATAACTGATACATTGTTTTTATACTTATATATAAAATGTATGTATGTATGTATGTACTTATGTATGTATACTTATGTACTTATGTACCCAAGTATTTTACTATACTTTATTATTTCAACTAAACTGTCTTAAAAAAATGTCAAGTTTAGAAAAAAGTACATATAGAAATACTGGATCTGGATATCAATCTTTTAAAGTGATTCATGCATTCTACTGCTTGGAGATTTCTGTGTATTCCTGAGAATTTGAAGACCACCATGTTGGTCTATTATATTAATAAGTGAGTGTTCTTCATGACTCCAGCCTAACTTCACTAGTGGATCTTAGAATAAAAGCCACTTACTACATGAGTACTGTGTGCTAAGAATTTTGCACATGGGATCTTGCTCAATCTTTGGAACAACTTTGCAAAGTAGGATATGCATGGTATACAAAGAGAAGGTAATTTGTCTGGATCACAGAAATTGTAAGGAGCTGAGCAAAATTTTGAACTCATTCTTTTTGTCTCCTTTTTCCTTAATTCTTTTTTTAAATATTTTATTTTTGAGTAATCTCTATATCCAATGGGGGGCTTGAACTCACAGCCCTGAGATCAAGAGTTACATGCTCTACTTTCTAAGCCAGCCAGGTGCCCCATTCCTTAATTCCTTATTAGGCTGGTGTCAGCTAGAAGCAATGACATTCAGTTCAAATAATTCTTGGCTGGTTTTTTTTTTAACTCACATTATACAAAGAGCTCAACCGAAATGTGTCTGTAATTAGTGAAAAATTTTTTTAATAGAGAAGACATCTTGTATCTACTACCTACCTCTGGCCACAGGTCACTCCCACAACAGTAGCTGTTCAAAGATGGGCAAAGCTGCCCCTTGATTTTCAAGAGGTATGGATCTGGGGACCCCTAATGAGTCGTTTCTGAATTAAAAGGTTGTGATCAGATTTTATACAAGAGATAATTGTCTATAGTTGGGCGGTCACTGAGTGTAAACATTTTCTTTCTTTAAAGTGAGGTTATTATAAAACCAAATCATTAAACTGTAGAATAATTTCATTTCTGACACAGTCGAGAATTCAGGTTTTAAGAAATAGAAGACTGATTGTATAATCTATTTGTGAGTTATAAGGTAATGTTAGGTTTAGCCATCATTCTATAAATAGAGCAATAAAAGCACAGACCAACACCTTTCAGTTACCCTGTAAGTAACTTCATGGTCAGATTTATCGGTATACTGAGCAGAAAGCCATTTTCTATCACATAATGAAAATATTTGGAAAACCACTAGAGCAATGAGAGTTATAGAACTCTTAAAACTGTAATTGTCTCATTCCATTATTAGAGTGAAAAGTATTTGGAAATGTTTTAGTTTCCAAGTAAATGGCAGTGTATCATTTTGAGATTACTAATTGATATCCCCACCCCTTTTCTTTAGAGACTAAAGTATGATGAGGCAAAAAAAAAAAAAAAAAAAAAGAGAGAGAGAGAGCAAGAAAAAGGAAAGTCAAAAGGTAAAAGAAAAAAATTTTAAAGGAGGTCTTTGCTTTTGAGATTGGTATTCTTTTAGGTGACAAGTTAGTAAGCAAAGAGTGTTAACATTCTTAGAATGATCTGGTGTTTATAGAAAAAACAATGCTTTCATGGTTTCTTCCCAAAAAAGTCCTACGTGAACTTTATAAAGGAAATAGACGCATAAACAACAGAAAATGAGCCCCCCTTGCCTGGTAAGAAAAAAAAAACTTAAATTACAGAAACCTCTTAATTTTTTAAAGATTACTTTTTTAGGCATTACTGGCATTTCTTCCTCCTCTCTTCTGCTTTTTGCCTCTTAGATAATTTCACTGCTTGTTAGAGGCTTTACTACAATGCAGACAGGCTTAAAACAATGAAGAGATGAAACCGACTTTACTGCTTTTTGGCACATGGTAGGATCGGGATCAAGGAAAGACAGCATGAGGGTTATGGATTATGAGTGGATTTCAATTACCTGAATGATCTGGATGGCCCTTATGCAGACAATGCAAATTTAATTATGGCTTACTTCATTACTCGTCAATAAGTTTGTGGAAAAGCCTAGGGAAAAGGTGAGGCATATTCACGAGCCAAGAACTCAGTTGAACACACACCAAAAAAAAAGGGGGAAAAAAAGTATCAGCTCAGCATCAGCTTTTATTCAGGAAAAATCCACTCAGAGAAGTTACCTTGAAAGGAGGATAAACACTGGCGGACAAATTGGTCCATCCTGGGACCAGTTTTACAAGATAAGTGAACACTTGTTTCTTTGAATCCAAGAACTGTGCTGCAGCCTGACAAATCCTAGGCACAGTGTATCAAACAGCCACAACAGGTTCCTTGGAGATCTCACCAATGACATTTCTTTACGTGCAACTTGATAAGTATAATTCCCAATCTCCAACTTTTCCTGTATTGCTTCATATCTAATCTAATTCTTTTTTCAAGAATTGTTTTATGCCTCTTAATGTATTGTTGGGAATTTGCTTTTTAGGCTCTTGGGTAACAGGGGGAAAATGAATTGCAATCTAGTGGAATCTTGACAATATAACCATTACATTGTGAATGCTACAGCCAACAAGGAAAGTAAAGATGAAGAGAGCAGTGTTTGATTCTGGTAAATTGTTTCCTTCACAGTTTTGCTTTTGTAGAATAAATATACTACATGAAACAGCCGTCTAAGCATAATCTATTAGTCGCTATACTCAGTGGAAAGCAGAAGTAATTCATTCAATCTTGGAAGAACTTGATATCTCCATGAGCTTCATTTGCAAGAAGAAACAATTATTGTTATTTTGCAAACAATTACTTGATAATTTAACAAATTATGCTTACTTAGGAAATGTATCCCTGTCATGAGGAAAAACATACAACTCTTACAGGGAGAAAATGACTGCTTTCTCATTTCTAGGACCAGAGAAATTACCCACACAAAAAATTAATTTCAGCTTTGGAAACAATGACTTTTTATGGTTGTTAAGCCTCAGTTATGTGCATAATGTCTAGAAGAATGTGTAGGTACAGTGCAATGAAAAGAAAATAATTTGGCTGTGAATACCCAATCCAATGAATATCAGAAAATATTTTATCATTTGCCCTATCAAGTCACTTTGAGGTTCTTACTGTGTCAGCCTTGGGTAAGCATCTTGAAGCCCATTTGCTTTCTGGTCTGCTTCCTTCCCCTTGCTCTCCCCAGCATTGCAGGTGGTCCTCTCTGGGCCTCTGCCCTTACCCCTAAGTCCTAACTCCACCTCGTTGAAGCTTGTGGGCATTAGTCACAGCTGAAAGTGCTGCAGTAGATTTTTTTAGTCCTTGCAGAGGAGTGTTTAAATCTTTCCACTTATCTAAGAGACGTAAGCATAAAGCATTTAGGGAGCTTTCTTGCTAGTAGTGACCACCTCTCAGAGCATATGTCTGGGTTTACCCATAACACTGTCTACTGATTTATCAGCAGTGGGAAAGTCAAAGGAAGAAAATGGACTGAAGAGAGAAAATCTAGTCTTGCCATATAACTCATACATCAACTAATATTTTAAACATTTAGTTAGCACTGTATTTGTAAAATTGACTGCCCTTTTAAAATACCTCTTAAGGGACGCCTGGGTGGCTCAGTTGGTTAAGCGGCTGCCTTCGGCTCAGGTCATGATCCCAGCGTCCTGGGATGGAGTCCCACATCGGGCTCCTTGCTCAGCAGGGAGCCTGCTTCTCCCTCTGCCTCTGCCTGCCTGTGCTCGCTCCTGTGCTCTCTATCTGACAAATAAATAAATAAAATCTTTAAAACAAAAAATCTCCAAAAAATTAAAAATAAATAAATAAATAAATAAAATACCTCTTAAAATTGTATACATATTTAAGGGAAGCACCTACAAATAATATATAAAATGATGAAAGTTTAAGATGAATAGGGAGCTAAAAATAGTGTCATTTGAGTTCAATTAGAAATTTATTGAAAAAGTATGATTAGCTTAAAGATCACATATGTGTTCCAATGTAATACTGTTCCAGTAATAATAATGATAGCTAATATTATCGACTAGTTACTATGTGCCTGGTACTGTTTTGGATACTTTATAGGTATTATTTCAAAATGGAAAATGAAGTAAATTGTTATTATCCTAAGATACTAGATCTGGGAGGCTTTAAAAATATGTGCCCTGTATTTTTCTGATGGTTCCTGATGTAGAACCTGATTGCTGGAGCTAAAGGGACAAAAGGTCAGTTTTTGAAACTCCTGGCTCTATCATTCATATTAGCAAATTTCTTTAAAGACTGAAGTCAAAACAAATCCTGGTGCTAGTCTTCAGTTGTTCACACTCATTTTTTCAATTCTTGAAAACATTGTTATTCTAGAGCTGAAGGGAAAACAACAACAACAACAACAACAGCAAACTTTTATGTAACTATTCCAACTGGTTAAGCATCTGTGAGTAAATAATTAACATGCTTATAATTCAGTAATTTCATGGCCTGTAGAGGAATGTGTCAGGACTCACCCTGGAATGAATGTTATTTATGCTCTTTTTATTAGATATTTGACTCTGTGGTCATAGACTACATCTCCTTTCCCACAACCAATTGTCAGGACACATGTGTCCCTTGAATTTAAACTGAACACACTGTTCTTGTATCTGTGATCTGCCTAATCTTTCTAATAACATGGAAACTGCTTCTGAGCTGTCTAAAAATCTTTTCAACTTGAAATTTCCAACAAGTAAAAAGAAGAAATGATGTAAAGGCATTCCTTTAGAATATAAAAACAAAGAATATTCATATATTAAATTCCAACGTGGCATATCCTTTGCCTTGGATTTGGGGGATTATCTAGAGATAGAGTAAAATGGCCAGAATGCATTTTTGTCAAATCATTCAGACAGAATGACCAGAATGGGTGCAGGGTGCATCTAATGGAAGGAAACACGGATTTTGAATTAAATTTAAAGGAATGGAGATTTATTTTCTTTTCCTGCATAATCTCTCAAAATTTTCTCAAGAGAATACCATAAATTAACTATTTTGATGTGCAAACATTTTTTTTTCCTTTTATGAGAGATGTTCATCAATTTCCAAAACCACTTGCTTGGAGTGTGTACTCATACTATTATTTGCTTTAATCATTTCTGAAAGAAAAAAAGGCAAATTAAAAAATAAGCAATGAAATTAACAATCATTTTTTTCTTCCTGCATTGGCTTATTGAATCATGTTGAATTGATAGGATGCTTCTAGCTGCATCTTAAATTAAACTTGTTCAAACCATAAAAGAGGTTTAGTAAGTCGTCCTACCTCTGCTCTCCCAAGCTGAATCTCTATTTTTGTGAGAATGCCATGTACTAATTAACTTAAATGTAGGTTATCAGAACCAATCACAATGCAAGGGGAATGGGTTTTGGTTTGTCTCAGTTTTAGCCCACCTCAGGAGGTGGGACTAGCATCCCTTTTATCCAAAACATCCCACTCTGAAAACATCCTACTCCACAATGAAGGTGGAATAGACTGGGGAAGAACCATAGGATCCAGTATGTCTACACTTTTAGTGTTGGAAGTTAATTGCTGATAGATTTTTCTCTTCTATTGCCTCATTGTTTTTAAAGCAAAGAAAAATATAAATAAAGCTTACTATAAGATTAGGATCTCTTTGGATCTCTGTGTTTCTTTCTTTTTTTTTTTTTTTCTAGACTTCATTTGTTTGAGAGAAAAAGAGAGAGTAAGCATGAGTGGGGTGAGAGGCAGAGGAAGAAGCAGGCTCTCCGCTGAGCAGAGAGCCCAGTGCAGGACTTGATCCCTGGATTCTGGGGATCATGACCTGAGCCAACCGCAGGCACTTAACTGACTGAGCCACCCAGGTGCCCCTGGATCTCTGTGTTTCTTCTACATGTGACTTACAAGCAGAAGCACTGACTACCTTTGTTCCAGACTACCTTTTCAAAGAGGTTTGTATGGCAGACAGCATCTAAGGATAAAGGGTAGTGTCTCCTTTTGTGGCAAATGTCAGGCAGGCTTGCTGCCCATTATAAAAGTTTTGGGTTCCGTAAGCTTGGGGTACTCCTCTTGCAACAGCTCACTGTGTGTTTATGCATCAGCTGGCCTGCTTTGTATTGCTCTACAGAATTGGGGCTTGGGCAACTGGCACCAATGCTGATACTTTGGCTACTGCTAAAAATGGTTCTTTATCTCCGACCCAGGTGCCTCCTGTCTTCTACCAGCATCTATGAACCTATGGCAGGCTAACTTAAGTGTCAGTAAATTTCAGACTCTTCCTGGTTCTCAACAGTCAAATATGATTAATATGTGACACACAGATATCCCACCTATAAAATTTCTTGCAGTAGGTAAGTAAACCTTTTATCCTCGGCCAGGGCTATTACATGACAGGTTTGGAACCATTATTTTGTTTTGTTTTGTTTGTTTTAGTTTGGTTTTGGTTTTTTGTTGTTGTTTTGTTTTGTTTTTGTTGATTTTTCCTGGATGGCTAGCATTTCCAAGAGACTGCTGCACCAGAAAAATCACTCTCTACCCTTGCAGAATAAATTGTAAATCCAAGGCTCTTTCTATTAAGTCCACACCACACCTATTCTATCATTTCATTCTTTGCCTTAAAGAATTAGGCAAAAGAGAAATCCGTGCAATTTCACCCCACATCTAGACTGTCTTCCCAAGCAAAGCCTTAGCAGGACTCCAGGCTTGCTCTAGGTAGTACTTTTTATTTTAGCAATGGAAGCACTTTGGAGCCTACTTTCAGTTTCAGCAGTACCTGCCTCGCTTTGGACGTTCACAGTGCTCAGCATAAATCTGTTCAGTCTATTTTAGAAGCAACTGGCCTGGGGTTTGATTTGTACCTGAATTCAACTGCTTAAGCTTATTTATAGTTTTGAATGACTGATCTTGCATTTTTGCATTTAATATTCTAATGCTATACAAGTTGGTTTGTGTAGTTAAAATTACTGTGACCATTCTTTCTCAATTAATACAGATTAATTAGATTTGGCTTGCTTATACTGTAATTCTCTTTTACAGAGAACAAAAGTGAGGCAGTTTCTCTTTGGGTCCTTAGATACTGCCTTCTGGGCTCTTTCTCGGTTTTACTTGTGTTTCTCTTCAGAGAAAACGTCCTTTTGGGTTCCTGGTGACTTCGTGGTCACTCAGTTTTCTCCCTTCAAAAATCAACTTTCAGAGGAATGTATACAAGTGTAAGTTATGAATAATGTTTAATATTACCATATTACTTCTCCCTTCACGCACTGCTCCAACCTACTAGCCATAAGCCAGAATTTTCGGTGATAGAATCTTAAATTATAAGTCTCAGAAAATTTAGGGAGGAGCTTTCAGGGGCTGGGAGAATATCCCTGGTCTCCAGAAACCATACCATGTAACCTTTGTTTTTAATTCCCAGGCTTAAGGCTGGTGAAATAAAATAGTCTCCTAAGTAGATACAAATATTCACAAATATAAATAGGAGAAAGTCTGCCTTTAAATGCTTCCAGAGTACTACAGGAACTAACGGCAATTTTATTTCTCATTTTAAATGCTTTATAGGTCACTGACAAACTCTCCTACCAATTAATTGAGTAACCTTTCTGTAATAAGATCTCACCTTGTCTCAATTTTTCCTTCCATAAAATGAAAATACTACTACCTGCTCCTATTTATAGGACAATCAGAATGAAAAAGCTTCGGGTAGGAGTATAGTTTTTAGCTGTAGTTCCTTTCTAGGGGAAATGAGCACTCCTCATGTGGAGAAAAGGAAATAGAGCTTTGCTTTTAGTTTGTGGGGCACTAGCTTATGGCTCCTGTGGACTAGGCAAGCTTGATACTTTATAGTTTCTTTATAGGAAGCTGTGTGGTTGCCATGTGGGCTCTCTGACCACCCAACAGTGGGAACACTTGCTCTTGAAATTGAGCTTAGGATAATATCATGGACAATATGTTCTGTCATGTCTTGAGTACTCAGTAGATAGTGTGATTCAGTTATTGGCAAAGATCAATGACAAATAGGAAATTGATCAGTTCAGAGGTATGCGCCTTCATTGAGGTCATCTCATCATTGGAGGGACAGAGCAGTATAAATGTGACTGCTGAGATTCACGTTCTGGATAAAACTTCTGTTAGCTGTGTGACCTGGGGCAAGCCACCCAACCACTTTATGTCCCTGTTTCACCTCTCAGAAGTTGAGAATGAGAGCAAGTACCTCAGACAACTGTCATGAGAATCAAATGAATTAGTGTATATGAAGTCCTTAGGACACAGCATAATATAAATGTTTGTTAAACAGCAGTAATTGAAAAAGCAACAGTGAACCATGAGTTAAAGAGAGGGAAAGTTTGAATATGAACCAGATTCCTGAGGAAGTACAGTTGTAAAAGATTTTTTAAATAAAAAGACATTAATATATAAACCTTTATTGATGTTTGTAATGAAACATAGTCCTCCTTCTTTAGTTTACAAGAAGAAAGAAATTTATATTAGAGACATTTACTGTGTAGTACTTCTGAATGTAATAAAAATGAACATAAAATATTTTAAATTTGTTGATAATTCTCATATTACTCTCGTATCTTTGATCTGAATGAGATAATTTCCAATTTGGCATACCTATTATTGTGCCACATAGACTACAAATGCCCAGTAAATCCACAGATGTTCATGGCCACTCATGCAGAAATGAAATATTTAACTACAAAAATATCTTGTATTTGGGAAGCTATTTGCTGACATCTCTTCCTCTGATATTTGGAGAGCATGCAAAATGATTTATGCACAGAAACTTGAAGGAAATGCTCCCATAGTGACTTTCAGAATATTTTGAGAATACTGCTAATACATATTTTAAAAGCACTTTCTGCTGTGACGTTTTTTCTTTCTTTTTTTTTTTTTTTTAATCATGTAAAAGCACATGGAGCAAGCTCATCCTCTGGAGAAACTCCTTAGCTCATCTTATCAAAAACAATAAGAGGACATGGATGTCCATTTTTTTTATAAGAAAGTAGACAAAATGTGCTGTATATTAATTATGGTTATTAATTTAACTTCAGTTAGAGGAAAGATTAATTATAATGCTTTTCTTATAGAACAGCCCTTCATTACTTTTAACTAACACTACACATTTGCATAGTAGAAAATTATTTTGGTTTAATAAGAGCAGCTATTAAAGAAAGTTAAGCATTTGTTTTGTATCTAAAACTAACTAGAGGTATCCCTTTTTGTAATAAAGTCTAATACAGGAACATTCATACTTGTAAAAGTGGTGTACCAGGGGGTGACAACTTGTATTTCAAGTGTTGTTGGGTTTTGGTGTTGTTGGGGTTTTTTTCTCCCCCCAAAGAGGTTTCTTTAAATAGTAGTTCTTCTGTTCATGTCAGCATTCATTGCAGACCAGTCTTCTCAACAAAGAAATCCAAGCCTTATGTGTAAGGTGTCACTGCTGACTCAAGTTCAATCTCAGTTATGTATAAAGTTATAATGTAAGTCAGTGGGCAATTTTGATTTACCAAAACTTAATTTGTGTATTACATGTATAGAGTAAGATGGAGAAAGTTCATTTCACGTTCCTTTAAAATCAAATTTTAAAGAAAGACAGAATGTTGGGATGGCTGAAGAACTCAGAGATCTTGGAGAGAAAGTGATGTATCTGAGGTTGCACCTCAGGGCACAATTAGTGTTAGAAATTACATGAACTTCAGTAACCAGATGTGTGGGGGGTTTTACATAATGAGATGATGGCTTTATTTTTTGCATGCTAAAAAAAAAAAACTGATACCAAAATTTTGGTGAAGTGTTTAATAAGTGTCCATCCTGACAGGTTGTGTGGTGAAAACAATTTCTCACCTGGCTGAGTGAGAGCTTGTTAGAACCCAACAACATGGTCACAGTTACCATTATTAATGATAGCTGAACTAAACTACATACCTGTGGGCTAGCACAGTTAAGTTTTGCTTTATCAAATGATAATTCATTCTATTCCAAGTGGTTGTGATATTTCTCATTTTTCTTGAGCTTCATTCCAAGATAGTGTAGAATTCCTTTTACGCTCGCAAGACCGCCTCAGCTCTTGAAGAAATTTTAATTGGCATGCCTAAACAAGGAAAGTGAAACTGTATGTCTGAAGAAGGGATATTAGAAACCAGTATTATTTTGTGTTTTGTGTAAGGCTTAATAGGAATCTGTTCTCTTTTGAGATACCTATGCATATGGTCACCATAGTTTTGCAACCCCAAATCACAATACACGGTCTTAAAATATGATTGTCAGCTTGCTTCCAGGCATAATCAAAATTATGAATATCTAGTATAGATGCTAAAAAGAATATTTCTAGGGACGCCTGGGTGGCTCAGTTGGTTAAGCAGCTGCCTTCGGCTCAGGTCATGATCCCAGCGTCCTGGGATCAAGTCCCACATGGGGCTCCTTGCTCAGCAGGGAGCCTGCTTCTCCCTCTGCTTCTGCCTACAACTCTGTCTGCCTGTGCTCACTCTCTCTCTCTAACAAATAAATAAATAAAATCTTTTAAAAAAATAAAATAAAAATAAAAAGAATATTTCTAGATATAATATTATCCATAATCATTTTGTTATATTCTCTCAGGGAGTGGGATACTACATGTGGTAGGCCTAAAGGTAATTACTATAAGATCAATTTTACGTGCTAGTAATGTTGACTTATTAGGAAAATAGTAAAAAAATTGTGAGATTTAACTCCAGTTTTTTCCCACAATTGTTACTTAATTTTTCAGAAGTAGTTTAAGATGTTCTATAGATTGTTTCCAGTTTGTTTCTCTACCTAGTCTTTTTAGAATGCTGTTTGATTACTTAATTACAATAGGATCATTTATAGGGTAGAATTAAAAAATGGAATTGAGGATTTGGTAATCCAAAGTAAGCCACTGAAACATGATAAAAACAAGAAGAATGAGGAAGCTTAAAACAGTAGAAATGATTTGACCATTTGCTTCTTTTCAGGACTAAGGCCAATATTATAAGTGGGATATATGCATATCCCAACTGGACTGGTATTTCTCAGTGGAATTGATAATTATATGAATTGTTAGGTATGCACTGAGTGTTTGTGGTAGATTTTGTTATTGTTTTTACTTATTCGCTCTCCAGTTTCCCAAAATATTACATATCCCTACCATTGCCATGAGATAGTACCTTTCTATGAGAAGATTATTCTTCCCCACCTCATTACTATTTGTTTTTCATTTGTTTGTTTGTTTTTAAAGATTTTGTTTATTTATTTGACAGAGATCACAAGTAGGCAGGGAGAGAGGAGGAAACAGGCTCCCTGCTGAGCAGGGAGCCCGATGCCGGGCTCAATCTCGGGACCCTGGAATCATGACCTGAGCCAAAGGCAGAGGCTTTAACCCACTGAGTGACCCAAGTGCCCCTGTTTGTTTGTTTGTTTTTTTCCCCAAGTGTTTCCCTCATTGTTATTTGACTTGGCCATATGATTTGCTTTGCCCAATGAAGTGAGCAGTAGAGCTCTGTGCCACATTCAAGCAGAGATAGAAGAGGCACCGTGTGTTAAAGTTCTCGGTCTCCTTTTCCTCTGTCCAAAGAATGGCATAACACAGCTGGGGGTTGCTCTGTCATCCTCGGTTCTTGAATTGAATGAAGATGATGCATGAGAGGAGGGCAGAGCTGTAAGCAGCCACACAGGAGAAACTTTGTAGCTATTTTGGAATGATTTATTACCGCAGCAAAACAAATTCTTAAATACATGCAGAATTTTCTTTTAAATATTGTGGGGGCCAGTTTCTGGGATAGCCCCTACTGATAATGTGTCTTGTCTCCTCATGTTTATTCCGCAGGTATCCCTCTTCCACAATTTAATAGAATTGAGCTGTGTCACCTATAAGGTATTGCAGAAAGAAAAGGCTATGACTCTCATAGAAGAGCTTGCCGCTCATATTTTGCTCATTCTTGGTTCACTCATTATGGGAGGAGGTCAGATTCCATGTCACAAGGACGCTCAAGCAACCCTATGTGAAAATGGATAGCGGCCCCCTGACAGTTGTCAGTGCCTGCTTGCCAGTCATGGAGAGGAGTCATCTTGGAAGGTCATCCTCTGGCCCCCAGGCTAACATCTTGACTTCAGTCTCATCAGAGACCCTGAGCCAGAACCACTTAGATATACTTCTCATAATCCACAGAACTCCTGATGCACAGAAACTGTGACATAATGAATGTTTCAGGGTTTTTTTCTTCAGTCACTAAATTTTTATGTAATTTGTCACATGACCATAAATAACTCGTAAAAATGATATCTCAGGAGACTTCCACTTCTGGATATGTAGCAGTACTTTCGAGGAGATCCATGCTTTAGCCAAGAACAAGCCTAGCATAATACAGAAGACATCTGCCTGTGGTCACTGGAGAGCCACTCAGGCCAAAGATTAAAATGCCAAGATTCTAGAGAGAAGGGGCAAGTGAGTTTATACCATTCAGCCCATCTTTTCCTAGTAGAATTAGAAGATTCTGGGCACAGAGCAAAGGTCTGAGAACCTGGTCTTCTTTAAGCAGAGAAGATAAGGAAACTGGGTTTCGTGTTGTGGTGCTGCAGTTCTAGAAAGACTTGAGAGTCATGGATCATAGTGAGCAGGGATCAAGGAGGACTGAACCTGACACATGGCTAAATCTCTCTCAAGGCATTTGTCAGAATGTGAAGTTGTGTGAGGCAGCAGCTAGGTAGGGACACAGCAACTTTCTGTACAACAGAGTGGAGTTTGGGGCAACCTGTGATGTGCGGGAGACAAAGATGAGGGGTCAATACCTAGAAGGGAAGGGGCTCTGGGAGACCACGAAGCTCTCAGGTGGGATTCCTGGAAGGCTGCCTTAGGAGTTGAAGCAAACCCCAGCTAGAGGGCGCATTACCGAAACTTCCACACAGACTCAACTCAGTCCATCTCTTCAACGGATTGAGGGGTTAGAGAAAGCCTCCATTTTGTATTCCTAGCTGAGAAAGAAAAAACCATCAAGGGCCTCTGCCATTTTTCTGAAAATGGTATTCAACTTAAAAAAATTACCATGCATTAAAAAAAAAAATCTTAAGAGAAAAGGCACACAATAAAAGTAGACTCCAAATGATCCCAATATTTGAAATAGACAAAGAGAGAGGCAGCAGGAGAGTGCTCTGCAGCAGGAACTGGCCCAAGGACTCTAAAAGGATTTTTCTTTTCTCCTTCTCTGTGAAACTTTCTGTTGCCATCTGATGTAAAGTGCATCTCCTCCTGCAAGCAGATGGTCACACCACTCATTCTAATATTCTTCAGCGCACTAACCACCATTTGAAATCCTTACATGTGTGCATTTGTTTACTTGATTTCTGTTTGTGTCCACAATATGTAAGTGACATTTTCTGAGACCTAGCAGTCAAGGTACATTACTAGTTAAAAATACAGATTCCTAGTCCCCAGACTAACGGCTCTGGGATACGACCTAAGAATCTATTTTTTTGACAATCATCCAAAATGAAACTTAAGCAAATTTAAGTATAATAACCATTATCAAATGGTGGCTTTTATTTTAAGGCATCTATTTTTCAAATTGATTTTCTATGATTTAGATTTTATGTAGGCTAGGCAAAAGGATTTAGTCAAGTAATAAAATGATTAAGGTAGATTAAGAGAAAAATTCACAAATTTAAATTGAGATGCATTCCAAAATAGTGGGAATTCAGCTTTCTTCCCAGAGCTTTAAAATGCTACAAATCAGACAGTAATAAAAATAAAGAGATTATTTATTTATTATTTACATGCTACTGCCTTCTGATGAATGCAAGATATTTATTACTTCTCTTATGGGATATTTTCACAACATATTCAACTTATATTTTGAGATGACAGATGAAGGGATAAGTGTTCGAAGTACCTACTGGTAGATCTAATTCTCAAATAAACCACTGATACTGTAAAACAGAAGATTCACATGCCCTTTTCTTTTTTGATGTTTTTTTTTTTTTTCTGTTTCTACTAAATTCAATTTTCTGAGAAATGACTGGGTCCCATTGAATGAAACCAGACTCGTAACTGTTCCCAAAGAGTTTACATTCTGATGCAGGGAGAGACAATAATCAATAAAATCACAAATAAACACACAGTTATAAATTGACTTCATCTCTGGTGAATTGTCTAATATTTTTATCAACTCCATCTGACAAAAGTGAACCCAAAATAATCAGGGCTTTCCATTACTACAGAAATTACTACAGAGATTGTCAGCTCCATATTTTGTTTTGACTTGGTTTAATATTTATCTCCTAAAAGTGTCATGTTTCTCTCTCTCTCTCACATAATTTATCTGTAAGAACATCTGTTGTGTGTATGTAATGTCTATGAAAAGATTAATTTGACAAAAAGGCTTTGGAAATAGCTAAAAACAGCAATAAGCCTGTAGGGCATGATCAGCCAGTGATGTGGTTAGAAATGACCATATGGGGGCACCTGGGTGGCTCAGTGGGTTGGGCCTCTGCCTTCGGCTCCGGTCGTGATCTCAGAGTCCTGGGATTGAGCCCCACATTGGGCTCTCTGCTCAGCGGGGAGCCTGCTTCTCTCTCTCTCTCTCTGCCTGCTTCTCTGCCTACTTGTGATCTCTGTCTGTCAAATGAATAAATGAAATCTTAAAAAAAAAAAAAAAGAAATGACCATATGTATTCCTCAAGGGTCTCATGGGTTGAGCATGTTATCCTGTTGGAGACTGAAACAGGAGTCTTATTTTCCGTTCTGGGTATTTCCAAGATTCTGTTAGCTTTTCCAAATGGGCAACTTCGCCAGGCAATTTAAAGCAGGTCTTCTGAAAATAAGGTGACAGGATCCTTTCATGGGTGAAGGGGTCACTGTTTGTGTCTGCACAACTGAAAAACACAGTTAAGAGGAAGCTTACAGCCTTCTGTGAACTTGAGCAGCCAACCTGAGGAATTTCAGCTTTAACAGAGGTGTGAACTTATTTAAATATTGTGGAAGCAACGATTTGCATTTTTCAAAATTTGCATCCATTGGTTGATCAAATAAGAAAACTAGGAGTCTTGGGCTTTTTTCCATCTTCATTTCTTTCCCTAATAATAAACATACTAACCAGAGGGGGCAGGTACACCTGAATGACGAGCATGCCACGGGGAAGCCCCGTCTCTGAACCAATCAGTGGTGACCATCCTTACCCCATTTCACCTCCACCCACACTGTCTATACCGTGGAACGCAATCCTTCCCTTGCTCGGCTCAGCACACGTACCTTAAGTGCTAAGTTTTGGATATTCAGGAAAAGCACTGGGAGGGAAGGTGTGTGGTATTTCTGTGTCAGCTAAGAGAAAGGACACATCCCGTCAGATGGCATTGACTCGGGTGTTCTAGGCTGCTTCTGATGATGGGACGTGAAGGCAACAGTAAAAGCTAGGTGGGGGGAGAAGTCGAGTTTTATAAATCCACAATTAAAAAAAGAATCTGAACCTGTCAAAGCACCTTTCAAACTTTCTGGAATCCTGCTCCCCAAGTTCCAATCCCAGAGGAGTATCAGCTGGAGTGCAGTGCCCCGCTGTCCCTTGTTGGTAGTGGGTGCAGGGAATCACAGTCTGGCAATTTGTATCCCTCCCTGTGATGTGCAGTGCGGCATTTGTATAATTTATTTCTTCATACATATTTCATTATTATTAATCATCATAAATAAGTAAGTTGCATCTTTTAATGACATGGGGGTTGAAGAAATAGACTGTGGCAGTGGGCGACAGTGCTACACGGTCATCATTAGGTGGATTTATTATTTTGGAAAAAAGCAAGTTAAAAGACTCAGCTCAGTAGTCAAAAGTGCAATTTGAGGTTTATTGTGCAAAAACCTAAAGTGGAAACAGTTCTTCTGAAACTGTTTAACATAGATGTAATTCAAACAACCTTCTTTACAAGGCCTTCAGTGCATTCATTCTAGTACAACAAAGTTCCCTGCCCAAGTTATTCCTTTCAAGCTTCATAGTTGAAGCACAATATGAATACCTTGGCCATAGGAACTCACTGAAGCAGCAAACACCGAGCTCCGGATCTCTCCAGCAAATAGCAGGATTCTGGGGGAAGCCTCCTTTCGCTCCCTTCAGAGGCAATTAATGATTTTGAATACACCTGGAGATGATTAATTCTGGGAGCAACCTCCAAGCTGCAGGTCACATTTCACTTTGGTCTGGAAAGAAACCAAATAAAAGAGAGATTTAGAAATGGAGGCAATTTTTATTCTAATATTTTTGCCTGCAAACTGTTCTAGCTTCCTTTGGCAAAGAAATAAAAATTTCCAGTCTGGGGAACTTCAATGTGTCACATGAATATTACATTTTTACCTCAATTTAGCCATTTCAAACAGGAAAAAAAAAAAAGAGAGAGAGAGAGAGAGCTCAAAGAAGAGCCGATGCCAGGCAGGGTGGTTTGGTTCTCTGGAGCTTCCGTGGAGAGATGGTCACAGTGGAAAGAGGGCCAGTGCACATCAAGGCGTGCACTCTTTTCAAGGCTGCTGTATGATCACTGACTCGTAATCCCACAAGCTCAGCATGGTCTCAGGTACTTTTGATTTCTGGTTTGGGTCATAATTGAAGAATGGACAGAATATATCATCAGTTTTGTAAGGTGACTTCAAACTCTTTAAAAAAAAATGGCCCTCTCACTTAAAATTTAAATACATATTTCTTAGTGCACTGTATAATAGGGTTTACTCTAAATCAATGCTCTCAACCCTGGCTGCACATTTAAATCCCTAAGGGAGCTTTTAAAACAGTTGGGAATGTCCAGTCACGCCCAGTATCTGATTTTAATTGATCTGAGGTGAGGCTCAGAAAATTTTTAAAAGCTTTCTGGATGATTCTAATGTGCAGCCGGGGTTGAGAACAACAGCTCTAAATACTTAGATAAGTATGGAAATTATCATGATTATTTTTCTAAGTATATGTCATGTTTTAGTTTATGAAACTGAGGAAGGGCATTCACCAATATAATCTAGTGCAACATCTCCATTCCTAGTTTGGAAAGTTTTGAGAGAGTGATTTTTTGCATATTTTTTTCTTTATTCTCTCCCTTTCTTAGTGTTTTGTTTTCTTTCTCCCATCTCTCCAATACACACACACACACACACACACACACGCAAATACACACAAATACCCCAGCATACACAGACATTTATAGTGTCGTAACTGTACCCTTTTTTTCCCCCTTGGGAATATATTATCTATGATATTGCCTTAAGGTTCCCTTGGGATAACCAAAAATTGTAGAGCATCATGTAATTAATCAGGATATGGGCAAAAATATCCTACCACATGACAAATGTAGATGGAGATCAAAATTTTTAAAAACCAATGCCATACACAATACTGATATTCCTATCTAGGGTAAAGTAAGGAATTGAAGTAAATATCAAAACAAAACAATGCAATATTTATTTGCCTAAAAATAATACTGAGTTATAATGAACATGGGTACTTTTATTTGGTTATTTAGTATATTTTTAAGCAAATTAAATGACCAGAAGTAATATTGATAGCCAAAGCAAAGTGAAGGGTGAAAGATAACATCTAGTTTGTATTGAAAGAGAAAAAGTAACTTTCTAGAATCAGAGAAAAGGAAAATCCCATGGAAATCATCAGGTCCATGTGCCGGCACTTTCCAGACAGGGAAATCGAGCCTATGAGAATTACCAGCCTTTCCCTTGTCATCTCTTTGGTTCTATTAAGAGCAAAGGCAACTGGCTTCTCTAACAGACAAAAGTCTGTTAGACTTTTCAGAACCTGAAAGTTGGAGAAGTTTAGAGTTAAGTGATTTATTCTATTCTGAGTCCAAATTAAAAGATATCCAAATGGCTTTGTCACTAAATTGTGTACCTGTGATAGATTTTATACTGAATAAGGAAAAAGTGAATATAGATATTTGAGGATGTTAATATCAACAAAATTAGAAGTATCTGAAAATTTTACTACCTGTGATGTATGAATGTGTTACTGTGTAATTATCTGGAGCTCTGCACCTTAAAACAGAGTGAAGGTAAGTGCCTGTGATTAGGCCCTATTATACATATGAAACCTATTACGACACATCTGATCACAAAATGGGTTTACAGTAATAAATACTTTTATCAAAAAATGCACACTAAAAGTAAATATTTGATTTAAAGACTATAATGGTAAAATATATTTAATCACAAATATGTTAAATAAATAGATTCTATCCTCTGACAAATACTAAAATAAAAGCAAGAGATGTTTGATATATGATCATATGCTGATTTTTCCCCTTTCATTAATACTAAATGCTCAAGAGTATTGTACTATATTTCACCCTCTAATTGAACATTTTAATGTCCAAATGACAGAAACTTCAAATATATTGTTACCATAGTGAACATTATTTAAAATATTTTAAACACCATGCATATCCAGGCAAAGGCTTTTATTCAACACCATGAATAAAAGATACATTCGTATTTGCCAGTGAGATTTGGGCAAAGAAGATTAAAACTGATGAAAGACATTGTTTCGTGTTGCTCCAGAATATAGTCAGAAATGCTTAAAAGGCCCTAATCAAATGGTCCTCATCTTAGAGGGCTAAATAAGATATCAAGATAAGGTTAAAAATTTCCCCACTCTCCATGACACAAATACTGAAATACTCTGGGAAATTCTGGATTTTTTTTTTTTTTAAGATTTTATTTATTTATTTGTTAGAGAGAGAGAGAGAGTGAGCACAGGCAGACAGAGTGGCAGGCAGAGGCAGAGGGAGAAGCAGGCTCCCTGCCGAGCAAGGAGCCTGGTGTGGGACTCGATTCCAGGACCCTGGGATCATGACCTGAGCCGAAGGCAGCTGCTTAACCAACTGAGCCACCCAGGCGTCCCGGAAATTCTGGATTTAATTGGTGTCTGGCACCTACTCAGTCATGAATTATTTACATGGATCCTTGTAATAATCTAGGTGAAGATAGGGCACCAGAGCCCTTTGAGAGGGCTTTCGATGAAGGTAGAAACGGCTCAGCATTCTTGGTTCCTTTAGTTTGGAATAGAACCTTGAGCCCATTCTAGAATAATCCCAGCAGCCCAAGGCAGGGCTGGAACAAACCTGGCTTCTGTGAGAAATTACAGCAGAGTCACCAAGAGATAGGGCTTTGTATTCTATAGATCTAAAGCCTAGTTTGATCCCTAGTTTCTTTACTAATAGCCTTTAAGAATTGGCTAAGTTATTTAATCTCACTACAACTTGGTTTTCTTTTTCTTTTCTTTTTTTTTTTAAGATTTTATTTATTTATTTGACAGAGATCACAAGTAGGCAGAGAGGGAGGCAGAGAGAGAGGAAGGGACACAGGCTCCCCGCTGAGCAGAGAGCCCGACGCTCGGCTCGATCCCAGGACCCTGAGATCATGACCGGAGCCGAAGGCAGAGGCCTAACCCACTGAGCCACCCAGGCGCCCCACAACTTGATTTTCTAGTCAAAGAACAGTAGCATCCAATTTGCAAGGTTATTGTGAGGAAAAATTAGATCACCTCTGTAAAGGGCTTTCACACAGTGTCAGGCACAGAGTGAATGCACAGTACTTTTGCTCCTTCACCCCAGTGTTTAGCTCTGGATCAGTAGGGTAGACTACATAATCTGTAGGCCCCAGAACATAAAACTGTGGGCTTCCTTGTCCAAGAAGTGGGAAAAAGTGCCATTAAATATAAAGCCTTTTTCTTTTAGTGATCTCTTTTTTGAGGAATCATGGGTTTTTCTTTTTGCTTTTGTAATTTATTGTTCTAAGTAAGAAAAGTACAAATTTTAAATGATTAGCATTCATTTTCATATTGTACCATGCCAGTTTTTTTTTTCTTTTAAAGATTTTATTTATTTATTTGACAGAGAGAGAGACACAGTGAAAGAGGGAACACAAGCAGGGGGACTAGGAGAGGGAGAGCAGGCTTCCAGCTGAGCAGGGAGACCGATGCAGGGCTCGATCCCAGGATCCTGGGATCATGACCCAAGCCAAAGGCAAACACCCAACAACTGAGCCACCCAGGTGCCCTGGACCATGCCAGTTTTAAATGAAAATGTAAGTTCATTTAACTAGCATCTGGACTCACTAAAATTACACCATTCATATTTCACAGCTCACACATGCATATATGCGTTCTGTCCTTATAAAACAGTAGACCTTGCACAAAAGTAACATGATGTTTTTATTTCATTTCTTAGTGTGTGTACATTCTACCAACATTCTCTACCTTTGTCCGGAGTAAGGAAGGACTGAAGGGAAAAAGAACTGTGGATAACCTTTTTTTCCTCTTTCCTCGTACATGGCATTTTCTGTATAAGTGATGGGCTAGGAAAGTAACAGGAGTAAGAAAGAATATAATAGGCTTCCTGGGTCCTTCATACCTCACAGAGCGCCATTGTTCTTTGTGGTTTTGAATCAAGTTCTGGCTTGAATAGGAAGCATGGCCTCTTAAGCCTCCCTCTCCACTCCTCACTTAGTCATGGATGTAACACACTTACCTTGTAATAACTTTAAGTCTTATTGAATGCCTACACATGTAGGTCCATCAGAATTCTGTACTCATGGGGCATCACAAACACAACATGAGAAGGGGGCAGCAAAGAAAAGAGGACATGTATACTCAGTGTATTTCCTCAGCTCATGTGTACACTCCATTGTCCACTTATAAGACACAAGCTCCAAGATGAAATTATCAATCTCTAGATGGTGACAATGGAGTGTTAAACCAGCCAGAAGGCCAAGTACTGTTACACAGGTTGTGCATCCACAAAGCCAGCCCTGTTGATTAGGCATGTTTTACATGCTGAGTTACTGAGCTGAACACTATAGGCCATGCTGTTGCTTCACTGAGCTTATAAGGAAATGGACAGACAAATAAAGATAATTCAGAGAGTGACAAGAATAATTAAGAAAGTAAAATACGAAAATGTGTATTGTTGCAGATCAGTGATCGAAGGGGCATTTTAGATAAGGTCATTAAGAAAGACTTTTCTGGAAAGCTGACATTTGAGCTGGGATCTACATGGCAAAAGGTGCTAGACAAAAAGAGATCTGGGTGGGGCGCAGGGAGGAGTTCCTAGTGGAAGGAACAAGCACCAGGTTTCTAAGGGGAGGACAAACTTGGTGAGTTGCATTGCTGCTCCTGGTGCTGAGTATGGCCTGCCAAGTGTCTGAAAGGGGAGCACCAGCCCTCTGGCACTTGGCTACTCAAAGTGGGCTCCCAGGACAAGCACCGTCAGTATCACCTTGGGGACTATTGTAAATGCAGGAATTTTGTCTCCCTCCCCATACCTACAGAAAAAAGTCTCCATTTTTAGCAAGACCCCCAAGTGATTTGTATGCACATGGAAGTTTGAGAGGCACCGAGGTAGAGGATCAATGTGGCTGAAATCTAATGAATCAGTGAATAAGTTTGGAGTTTAGAAAGTCAAGGCCAGATCTTATAGGCTTTATCAACCAGAAAAAAGGAGTTTAGGCTTTGTTCTAAATGTGATGGAAACTATGGGAGACTTTTAAAGGGGAGTGTGTTTGGTGGCAGTGAAGGTTTTCAAGGTTGAGAAGCAATAGAAAGGGTAGGGAGGTGCTGAAAGAGATGTGGGAACAGTTTACCACTTTCCTGTCACCCGAAGTTTTCTCAGTGGTGGCAAAGTCATAGAATAGCCATATAGCTCACCCAGTGACCGCGTCATGGTCCTACACAGAGACCTCCAACAAAATGCGTAGCATGTTGTACCACTGTGTTGTTCCACATTTATCTTTCTCCCTCTTCTACTGGCCAAAACTTCTTCCACAGCATAAACCACATTTTACACCCTAATATTTATTGGAAATACACTAGATGTGTGTTGATTTGAGTCAGTTGAGAAAGTGTGAGCTAGGGGTGCCTGGGTGGCTCTAAGCGGCTGCCTTTGGCTCAGGTCATGATCCCAGGGTCCTGGCATCGAGCCCCACGTGGGCTCCCTGCTCAGCAGGAAGCCTGCTTCTCCCTCTCCCACTCCCCCTGCTTGTGTTCCCCTCTCTTACTGTGTCTCTTTCTGTCAAATAAATACACAAAATCTTTAAAAAACGAAGGGTGAGCTAAAGAAACAGGAGCTCAAGACATTCTTATAGGATTGTCCTCAGCTCTCCTTCATCTGCTCATACTTTGAGAACATCACCTTAAATAATGGCAGTAGTAGGAAAGAGTCTTGAAATGTTTGAATGTGCAACTCTTTAGCTGAATAAAAGTATATGCTTAATTTGTTAAAGCTTTTAAAATGATACTTGTTACATAGGTTTGATTCTGTTGTTGTAACCAAGCACATGTTACAAGATCCAGGAGGCCAGTGTGGCAGGTGGCCATACGCAACGGTTCAAGGGACAGACAGGTCTTCCCTGTCCTCCTCCTGTGCTCGGACTATTGTCGAACACCTTGCCATCCTGTTGGCTCCTGGCTCAAAACTCAGAATCCATCCTTGTCCAGAAAACCCAGGAGATTCTAATGCTGCCACTCCTACCTCTGCCCATGAAAACCTGACTGCCCTCTCTCCTGGTGGAAGGGCAGGGTTGCAGCCTCTGTTTTCAGTTGTTTCTGCTAATGGTTAAAAAAGTGCCCCCTTAACAATCCAAGTTGCAATCCGTTTATATGCCTACAAAAGAACACTTAAGAAGAATAAATTAGGGATGCCTGGGTGGCTCAGTTGGTTAAGTGGCTGCCTTCGGCTCAGGTCATGATCCCAGCGTCCTGGAATCGAGTCCCACATCGGGCTCCTTGCTCGGCAGGGAGCCTGCTTCTCCCTCTGCCTCTGCCTACCACTCTGTCTGCCTGAACTCACAGTCTCTCTCTCTCTCTCTCTAGTAAATAAATAAATAAAAATCTTAAAAAAAAAAAGAAGAATAAATTACTTTTGGGGGGGGAATATGACAATCCTTATATTTCTTATGGCGTGATTGACATGGCAAGGCTTGCTGGCATTCCTCTTTACCTTAACTGTAATAAGATAACAACATTTTCTTGAATGAGTGAATCACAGTTCAATTAGATAGTCTGCATCACATTGTCCTGTAAGCTTTCATTAAATCTGATTTGATTTCATTGCCAAGGCATAGAACAACAACAACAACAAAAAGTTGGCTATCAGTTTATTTATTGACTCTCTGCTCTCTTGTTTTCATTAATATAAACTATACGAGCTTTAAAGCTAAATCTAAGTTTGAATCACTCTTTAAAATAACGGGTGCCCTTTTCATCAGTGAAAGGTTGGTTTGTCGGCATGGATTCACTCTTGAGCACGTAATCATTCTGGGAACCTGTGAGTAAGTGTCAAGCATTGTGTGCTGGAACAGGGTGTCAACGATGACTAGTTTCATAGATGCTTCTCGGCTCTAGACATCCATCATCCCGCTAGCTGTACTTCACCCAAGCACCCCGGTTTCTGTTCCTTTCTATTCCAGTCACTAGATATAATAAACATATTTCTTGTGGAGATTTTATCAATGTCAGATTATAAACATGAAATTCCTCAGGCAGAAGATAGTCTTTCAGGTGGTTTAGAGTTTTCTTTATCTGCACGTGTATAAATAAAGGATTGAAACTTCTTGCCATTCCAGCCACCCAAGGAGTTAACTTTATATTTTTGTTTGTTTGTTTTTTGTTTTATTTTGTTGACACAGTGAGAGAGAGAGCAGAAGCAGGGTGAGCAGTAGGCAGAGGGAGAGGGAAAAGCAGGCTCCCAATACGGGACTCCATCCCAGGACCCCGGGATCATGACCTGAGCCCGAAAGCAGATGCTTAACTGACTGAGCCACCCGTGCACCCCGTACCTTTAGCATTCTGATACTAATCTGGCTCTGCGAAATTTTATATGTCAGATTTTTAAAATTAGAGAATTATAAGTTGAATCTATGAGTAGTAAATTACCAAGAGAATAACAGGCATCATAAAATTCACCAGCCTCACCTTGCCGTATATGCTGTCTGTGTGAAATCCTGACTGAACAAAAGCCATTGTATCCCATTTACTTATACGACAACCATTCTAAGTGCTTTTAAATTTGTCTCTGTATCTCGTGCGACTTGTTAAGCGACTGGACTTCTAATCCTTCATTGAGAAATGTTACTGCTGAGACCATTTAACCTCATGCCAGAATCTGAAATGTGTCTTTTTTTCCTATGGAGGGAAAAGACAAGCAGTTACAAGATGGGCTGTGAATCGAGCCTGGCTTAGGTCCTCTAACTTGCCACCTCAATTCCTGCCTCCTGTCTGAATCCCTGTGGTGACTAGAATCTCTTTCCCAGAACCTGGTTCTCTCTCCCTAAGCCCATTGCTGGATCAAGCCAATCCCAGTCTACCCACCTACCCTGACTCCCTAGCAAATGCTGCCACTTGCCCTTGAGTGCTTCTGTGCCTCTGCAGATTTTCGATGATCTGGTTCCTAAACTTAGATTCATCTCCTTAGCTGACGGTACTCACATCTCAACTATCGCTTGCAGTTCTAGGCTAGTCTTTAGTCTAACATTCCCGTTTCCTCACGGTGAAAACCCCAACCCTTGGCCTTTCTCCCATGATTAGTTCCCTGGCTTCTTTCTGGTCGTATGGATATGATTGGATTCCTGTGGTTAGACTCTGTTGTGACACCTGCGATTGCTGCTTGTGGTTGAATTATGATGGGGTAGAAATGTTCTAAGAAATCTGGTTGTTGGTATCCTATAATCCTTGACAAAAATTATTAATCTTAGAAGACTTTATCTCTCTCTGATAGCATATACCAGCACATAAATTGTTCCATAGACTATGTGATAAAGTTCATAAGACATCTGAATAATAATTTCCATTTTGGACACTTGCTATGTACCAGGTATCTTATAAACATTGTTTAATGTATATACATAAAGTGTCTTTAGCCTCAGAATCCTATGAGGTAGGTGTCATTTCTCACACCGTGCAGATGAGACTCTGAGATACTGAAACACACACCAAGCTTCGACCAGGGAGTGCATGAAACAATATTTGACCCCCAGTGTGTCAGTCCGAAGTGCATGTTCTTAACCACTCACAAGTTATACATGTGTTTAAAGATAGTCTGTATTTCAGATTTACTGATGGTTTTTATTGCTTTCTACTTCAATAACATTGCATTAGTAGAGTTTTACTGTAGATTATATGCTTAAAAAAAAACAGATATCTAATGGTAAAGTAATAGGATGGGTGAAAGTGATTTTATCTAATAAAATATCCTGCTGCTGTCAATTCAAGATGATGAAGATGAGGCCCAGGTGGAAAAGGACAACACTAGGGCTATCTTTCCACTTGAAACACCAAGCCCTTCTTTCAAATACCAGAAACAAAAATGGAGTAATGAACATGTTGTTGTTGTTGTTTTTTAATTTTAAAAAGCATTTATTGCCTTTGTAGAAAAAGAATAGATCCAGCTTATGACATTTCAGTAACAATAAAGACAATTAGAAATAAAGACACAACAAGAAACAGAGGTCATGGCAGAAATCAAGCAGCACCATAGCTAGTACCAGAAGCCAAGAGAAAAGGGAAATTTGTGGCATTAGATAATTTTTGTCTCAAAAAAGAAAGCATATGCTCCTTGGGTGTCTAATTAGACCAATCAGGTTTTTCTGGTTTAGAAGTCATCATGAAGGTTCAAGTGGCTTTTTCTTATGTTGATTAAAGGAGAAGGATACCATGCTAACTCTTTAGAGGGAAAGGATGAATGACCTTCATCGAGTACCCATCTGTGCATGACTTCATGTGAGGCACTTCTATAGTGCTTAAACACATCCTACCTGAGAATCTCTCAGTGCATACCTCTACCCTAGCACTTAGGCAATTGCACTTTTGTCCCTTCCCTCTGTCTCCTGTTAAACTATAAACTTGAATGCAGACATTTCTTGATCGTCCTTTCTTGTCATTCATATGTCTGTCAAATGTCCACTTCCTGGAGGAGATCTTTCCTGATTACTGTTTCTAGAACAGCCATATTCCCACACAGTCAACTGCTCATTCTGCTTTATTTTCTTCATAGCTCCTATCACTTGCTTGAATTTATATTGACTCAGTTCTTGGTTTTCTCGTTTACTTTCTGAATATTTTACTAAAATACAAGCTACAAGGACAAGGAAGTTGTCAGCCTTGTTCAAAAATTTATCTCCATCCCTCAAGACAATACCTAACATACAGTAAGTGCTCAAAAATAAATATTAGGCCAGTAAATGAATGAAATCTTTTATACCTAACCCAGACACAAACCCTGTACCTAATAGATACTCTAAAAGTGTTTGCCGGACTAAACTGAATTTTGAAAATTCTCTGCGCTCAAGGAGAGTAATTGTTTCAAGGTCACCAATGTAACAGGTAGAGCATTCTAGAACATGAATCTGGGTGTATGTGTACCTTGCATATCATGCGTACCACTCAACACTGATTCAAAGAGCGGCAAGAATGGAGTCCAAGCATGTTGATTTCTGTGTTGTGGCTTTATTACAAGGTGAGGTTTAGAGAATCTAGAGAAAAGGGCAGGTAATCCCAAATGAGTTTTATGCAGGTATAGAGTGGAAGTCAATTCCTCAGTTATTTCTGTGTATTATTAAATATGGGGAGATCCATAGGCCAAACAGATATGGTGACACAGAATTAATAGTCTGTTGTAAAAGCTGAAGAACTTAAAATGTATTTCCTATAACAGGGCCAGCCTGCACACACATGGAAGTGGACCTTTTGGAAGGGTTGTATTTTCCCTCTAAGCCTTGTAACTGCTCCAGCCCTTGCAAAAAAAAGTGCTTGATATAAAGTGTTTCATTGCTTCATTATATAACATGGAAAAGCCATTTAGCCCTGAAAAGGTTTAATGACACATATTAATAATGGAAATGAGTTGACCAGAAATAAGTTTGTATATGCTCTGTGAAATACTCAGTTCTTTGGAAAAGTACTTTATCATGGCAGCCAGTCAAGATCAGTGGGCTGCAAAATGCAGCCAAAGTAGCTGAATGAATTGACCTGTTGGATGAGATTTTTAGGATTGTTTACCTGAATAATAATGTTTACCAAATATGTATGGTAATAATTTTTACTAAGCTGCTACTTCTCACAATAATTAATAACTAAGGTCAGCTACTTCTGAAAGTTTGTTCCTAGTTAGACATAGTAAAGACATACATCAGCAGAGAATGACTCATGACTTCCTGGCATAGTGGAAATAACATATGCTATAGCATCAGTCCAGCCTCGTTTCAAATGTTAATTATGCACTGCCTGAAGGAGAGATGCAGAGGAAGTCAACGCTGTGTTTCATAAAGTTGTCCTGCAAAGGAAAATGAATAATACATGTGAAGTGTCTACCTAACCCGGTGCTCGTCCAAAGTCGTTGGGACTCAGTGAGTCTTCTGTATCCTAGATACAAGCTCCAGAATTGTGTCTTACATTTGGCCCAAGCCAAAGCACTAACAGAGATTCAATCTTCACTTGTATCTCTTCAAGAACAACATGAAAGGCCCCCTGCTTCAGAGCTCACTGCCTGTCTCCTAAACCCCCTGTTCTTCCCGCCATACTTCTCATGTCCTGGCAACCTCTGTTGCCTCTCACTTGGCTCTCTTCATCCCTCAAATAACAACTTAAAAATTGGGGCTCCTGGCTGGCTCAGTCAGTTAAACATCTACCTTTGGCTCTGGTCATGATCTTGGGATCCTGGGATGGAGCCCCTTATAGCTCCCTGCTCGGTGGGAGGCTGCTTCTTCTTCTCCCTCTCCTCCTGCTTGTGTTCTCTCACTCTTGCTGTCTCTCAAATAAATAAATAAAATCTTTAAAAAAATTTTTTAAATGTTTTTCCACACTCAGTTCATGTCATTACTGGATTTATTTCATTTGTGATTTGTGTCTGCTAAATGTTAGGGCTAGTAGCCAGTTGCTTATATTATGATACACTCTTGCATAATAAAAGTAAATCAAGACATTCAGACTTCAGTCCAAAAGTGGACTAGCTCTAGCGTTGTAGGGAATTCTGTTGAAGATTGGGGAATGAACTTATCCTGAGCTATTAGAGACTGAAACACCCTTCTGGCCTGTCAGATTCTTTCTAGCATTTTGACCTGAGACTTGTCATTCAAACTTGGTTTTGGTGTGTGGCCAAGGTAGTCCCAGAAAACACTGGAGAGATCTCTTTGGATTATAGAGAAATCCAAAGTTGCTTAATGAATCTTGGCTATAATTTTTTCTTCTTCAGCTTTGAGGTAGAATAAGATTTGTCCTTCAAGTTGTGTTCTGCTTGCTGATGAAGAGCTTAGAGTGAACACAGAGGTAGAACACTTACTGATTTGAACACTTACTGATTTGCAGCTATAAATCCCAGCCCCAATCTACTTTGCCATACATTCATTCCACATAGAGTCTTACAAAGAAATCAAGTCACATCTCTTTATTTTTTCTTAATTAATTTTTAATTTTTATTTTTCTATTAACATATAATGTATCTTTTGCTCCAAGGTACAGGTCTGTGAATTGTCAGGCTTACACATTTCACAGCACTCACCATAGCCCATACCCTCCCCAAAGTCCATCACCCAGCCACCCTTTCCCTACCCCCCACCCTCCACCCCCCAGCAATCCTCAGTTTGTTTCATGAGATTAAGAGTCTCTTATGGTTTCTTTCCCTCCTGATCCCATCTTGTTTCATTTTTTTCCTTTCCCTACCCCCAACAACCCCCTGCCCTGCCTCTCAGATTCCTCATATCAGAGAGATCATATGAGAATTGTCTTTCTCAGATTGACTTACTTCGCTCAGCATAACACCATCTAGTTCCATCCATGTCGTTGCAAATGGCAAGATTTCATTTCTTTTGATGGCTGCATAGTATTCCATTGTATATATATGCCACGTCTTCCTTATCCAGTCATCTGTTGATGGACATCTAGATTCTTTCCGTAGTTTGGCTATTGTGGACATTGCTGTTATAAACATTCGGGGCATGTGCCCCTTCGGATCACTACATTTGTATCTTTAGGGTAAATACCCAGTACTGCGATTGCTGGGTCGTAGGGTAGCTCTATTTTCAACTTTTTGAGGACCCTCCATACTGTTTTCCAGAGTGGCTGCACCAGCTTGCCTTCCCACCAACAGTGTAGGAGGGTTCCCCTTTCTCCGCATCCTTGCCAACATCTGTTCAAGTCACATCTCTTTAGGTCAGAGAATCCTCTCAGTAAACACTCTCCCAATCTCTGCTATTTCTCATTATTCAGGACCTAACACTTCTGCAGCATTTGGATTCTATAGCTATTCATGACTTTAAGTCTCTGCTCCGAACCCAGGCATAGTGTGGCCTGAAATTGTTTTCTGGTAGTGAGTAGCCAACTATGAGCAGTCCCAGAGCCTGCTTGATTGTAAACCACAAGATGGCAGCCATGTCCCGGGCGTTCCATTTCTGTAGCCTTGTGGGGCAGCATCCCTAAACCAATATGAGTAGCTCTGATACTGATGTCTTCTCTCTATCCAAACTATATGTTCATAGAGATTAAGGTTAAAATTAATTTTCATTTCACAATTTGTTCATTTATTCACTTCAAAATAAATGAATTTTGGAAGTTACAAATAACATCACACAAATCTGGTTTTCTTCCTAAAAGATCCAGTCTTAAATAAGCATTCTTCCCCCAAAATAGAAATTCCAACATCTGTATTGTATCTACCATGTCTACCTAACGTTGAGGTTCTCAGAATTATACATCTAATGTTCAGACATCGGGCACCTTTTCCTCCACAAAATTCCAATCACAGGGTGGAGGATTTCTCTGACTTGTCTAGAAAATAATGTGTTAATCTGAAATATGAAATTAAACATGCCACCTAAAAGTCAAAACCTCTAAGGAACCCCTAAAATATAAAAGCCGGAATCCAGCCAGATCCCACCTTTGGCCTGCCAGCTTTATTGAGATATTACTGACATATAGTGTAAATTTAAGGCATATATAAATATATAAATATAAATGTATATATATATATGATATATACATATCATAAATTGTGGAACGATGACCACAATAAGGTTAGTTAACACATGCATACCTCACTTAATTACACTTTTTTTTACTAGTGAGAACATTTAAGATCTCTTAGCAACTGTCAAGTATACAATACAGTATTGTTAACTATAATCAACATGCTGTACATTAGATCTCCAGAACTTAGTCATTTATGACTGGAAGTTTGTAGCCATTGACCATCATCTCCCCAGTTCCCCCGCTCCCTAGCCCCTGACAACAACCATTCCAGACTCTCTCTTCCTATAAGATAGGTTTTCTTCTTCTCCTTTTTTTTTTTTAAGATTCTACATGTAAATGAGATCATACTTATTCAAGATCCCAACTTTAATAGAGCTGTATTCAAAGAAACACAATAACGTTCTCGAAAACTCTTTCCTTTGTATTTATCTTACACCCCATCACCTCCTTCTCCTAGGAAATAATATAGATGTGTACAAAATGGAAATACACGTATATATCCTATTATGTCACTATTTCATACTGTTCTTCAGAAAGCAAGATAATCCCTAACTCCTCTGCCATTAGGATAAGTCTGAAGTCCATTGTCCTAAATCATTCACTTCGCCAGTTTTTAATCACTGTATTCCTCCTGCGCTGCTTCCATTCTCTTTCCTTCCTCTCGGTATCCTTAGCTAAGGGACAGGAAGACCCTCTCTGATGAAGGATAGAATTCTGTTCCTTCTCAGCCCATGACGGATCCAAAGTATACCTCTTGTCTTGCTCCCTCTCTGGCCACTGTCAGCCATCTCATACATGCACGTCACGCACACTCGGGCAAACACATACCCCTCAGCCTTGTGCGAGGCGAGGTTCCACTGCATTTCCATGCTGCTGTCTTACTTCTTCATTCTTGTCCTCTGCCTTTTTCCAGAGTTGGTCCCGAGTTTCTAACTATGTTTTCTTTGTCGATACTTGCAAAATAGATTGGAACTAGATTGGTTTAATATGAAGGCTTGGTTATAGATCAGTGACTTTCAAACCCAGCTCATTATCAAAGTCCCAGTGACAGATTAAAGAATGCACCTTGGCAGATCCACTCTCCTTGACTAGAGGTCTGGTGTGAAGGTGAGGTCCCTGAAATTTTAAAATAGACTCCACAGGTGATTCTAATAGCCAAAAACCTCCATGAGTTTTAGTTTTTTCCAAATACCATGAATAGAGACTGGAACTAGCAGATGTTAATAAATATTCTATTAATCACATACTTCTTAATTAATTGATATTGTAGCAAACAGTAGTGGTAGTTGGAGATACAATGTGACAGAGCTATAAGTTAACTATTCCTCAAGAACATGTTTCCTTATTACAAAATATGACAAGGAAATCGGGTTTCATCAGCAATAAACAAGTTTACTTAAAGAAGGACTTCTCAGATCTTTTAATATGCTCGTGTGAAAATTGAATCTTCAAGAGATGTATCCATCATCAAGCTTAGGGGACTGTGCATCTATCACTTTTAAGTTACTTTTACATGTTTTTGTTTTAAGGAACATTTTGATGGACAATTACTAGACAGAATACCATCTGGAGAAGGCTTCTCTGGAGCTCTCTGATGCTAGATATCTCCATGACTCATTTGGACCAAATCTCTTCAAAGCTGGTTATGTGTTAGAATTACTTGGGGAGGGACGCCTGGGTGGCTCAGTTGGTTCAGCGGCTGCCTTTGTCTCAGGTCATGATCCCAGCATCCGGGGATCAAGTCCCACATCGGGCTCCTTGCTAGGCAAGGAGCCTGCTTCTCCCTCTGCTTCTGCTGCCACTCTGCCTGCCTGTGCTCTCTCTCTCTCTTGGACAAATAAATAAATTAAAAAAAAAAAAAAGAATTACTTGGGGAACATTTAAAACTTATGGATATCTGGGTCTCACCAGAGACCAATCTAATCAAAATCTCTAGGGAGTAAAGCCAGATAGTAGAATTTAAGAAATAATCCTCAGGTAATTGTAATGTGCTGATGAGGTTGAAAATCATTGCTTAAAAACTGTAAGCAAAATGTGGCACCTGGATGGCTCAATGGGTTAAAGCCTCTGCCTTTGGCTCAGGTCATGATCCCAGGGTCCTGGGATCAAGCCCCGTATCGGGCTCTCTGCTCAGCGGGGAACCTGCTTCCCTTCCTTTCTGCCTACTTGTGATCTCTGTCAAATAAATAAATAAAAAATCTTTTAAAAAAACTGTAAGCAAAATGTAAGATATATTCTGAATTATTGGTTACCAATAATAACTAACATTTATTGTTAATTGTGTCCCAAGCTTTTTCCTCGTGTATTCTCGAACTAAATCCTTGTGGCTATTTTATGAGGCAGGTACCATTATTACCCCCCATTTACAGATGATAAAACTAAGGCAACAGGGAGTAAAAATTATTTGCCCAAGACACGCAAGTAGTAGATTAGGGGGTTCGTGTCTAGACACTTTGATTCTAGAGCTTGAACATTGAGCCCTTATGCTGCCCTGCTTCCCTAAACTCTTCTTTCATCAGACTCTGTATGCTTAAAACTAATACATTATTGGGGCGCCTGGGTGGCTCGGTCCTTAAGTTTCTGCCTTCGGCTCCAGGTCATGATCCCAGGGTCCTGGAAAAGAGCCCTGCATTAAGCCCCACATCGAGTTCCACATCGAGCCCCGCATCAGGCTCCCTGCTGGGCAGGAGTCCTGCTTCTCCCTGTCCCACTCCCTCTGCTTGTGTTACTGCTCTCACTGTCTCTGTCAAATAAATAAAATCTTAAAAAAAAAACAAAACTAATATGTTATCTACATTTACTGGACTAAAATGTTAATAGGAAATCTAACTCAATGCTAAGTTCTTCTACCCACAAAATCAAATATTTTGATATTTTGGCCATTGTATTGTTGTATTTTTTAATCTGCTCCATCAAAGACCTTCTGTTAATAGTTGTGCACATAGAACATAACCAAGGTTTGCCACCCCCTCCCACTTTTGATAGTGAAATAGGGAATTGATTTAGGCCAAATCTTCATGCCAGTAAAAAGGCTTTAAAGCTGATTCTGTTAGTCAAAATAATTCAGCCTTGCTTTTTCTTTGGTTGTGAAAATGTATTTACTAAATCCACATCAATGAAGCATTAAAAAAAATCACTTAATCTAATTATCATTTTCTTAATATAACAAAACCTCAATTGAATGGGTCCCAAATAATGAAATTTTTAAGTAATTGGGGAAATTTTTTAACTTTCTGTTTTTCCTTCCTTCAGAAGCAAAGGAAGTGGAAGCAATTTAAAAATCAGGGGCCTTCAAAACGTGCATCGCTCTTGTTCCTTCTTCTGAAATTCTATTCCACTAATTATCTGCATATTAAATAATGTTAGTTTTCTCTTGGAATCCTTTAGAAATCAACATAGAGCTAGACGTATGGCCTCAGAATTAGGAAGAGAGATAATCTTCCATTTGGAATTTAGGACATGCAAACTTGTATTGTTATTTATTCTTCTTTCTCTTTTAAACATCCTCACTGTTGCTGCAATTAGATATTAAATCCCTAGGGTCTGTACATTCTTTCCCTTTTGCTTCTCGGCTCCTAGCAATAAATACATAAGGATGGTTGGGTGCTGAGCTGCGGGGGGGGGGGGGGTGGGGGGGAGAGAGAGACACGGAACCAATCTCCCATGCAGCCAGCTTTTTCAACTATAACATAAAAGCAAATTGATATGCTTCAGCATTTAAAGATCATGAATCAATAAAATTACTAAATTATTATTGGTATATGCCTACTATGTTATAATTATTATGCTATTTTTTAATGTTTATTTTTAAATATTTGGGCTACAACATATAGTATCCTTCCTTCTTTATATTTACACTTCATGAATGTTACTGTCTATATTGTGTTTCCCTTCCCCAAATTCAATTTTGAAGTCCTAACCCCCTAGTAGCTCAGAATGTGATGGTATTTGAAAATCTTTAAAAAGGCAGTTAAATCAAAATGAGGTTGTTAGGGCAAGCCCTAACTCAGTATCACTTGTGTCCTTCTATGAAAAGGAGATAGGACACTGACAGGCATAGAGTGAGGACCATGCGAGGACACAGGGAGGAGATAGCCAATCTGCAAACCAAAACAGAGGCCTGAGAAGAAACCCAACCCTGATAACATCTTGATCTTGGACTTCTGGCTTCCAGAGTTGTGGGAAGTGTAATTTCTGTCCTTTCAGTCTGTGGTAGGCTGCTCTGGCACTACTAGCAAACTAATACAGGTAATTCAGCCTATTATAATCTTATGGGCATAGTTGCTATTCTAGGTAACATCATAATGTCTTTGTGCTTTTTAGTGTCTTTAGTGCTTTTTATTATTGAACATTCTCTTTGGTTGTTGCTTTGGATTTCCACAGACCCTTGACAGAAAGCAAGGCGGATCTTCATTTCTGCTTCTCTCCTTTCCTGGAATGCAATATGATAAAAAATGAACGAAGTGAATGGTGTTCATTCTAATAAGCAGTTTGAATTTATATAAAGATGAATTTTTATTTGAGATCATTTAAAATTAAAAGGTTAACTTTCTCATTTGGAACTAAAAAAAGGATTCTTCTTAAAATATATCCAACACCAACAATATGACTGGAACTGAGCTTGATGATTTTCACTGTCACCTTGAACCTCAGATTAGCCATTGAGGGGTCTTGGTGCAAAACTCGGGTGGTGTCTGTCCCCCTCAGTGATGGATGTTAGACAGAAGCATGCCATGGGTTCCCTGGGTTTTTGAACATTAGAAACAGAATGCTCTACAAATTACCTGAAAACTCTTACCAGATATCAAACATAGGTTTTTAAAATTGACCTTCCAAAATGGTCTTGTAAAAGAATTCCATAGCTGATACCAATAAGTACCAATGACTTAAAAGGGTCTAGTTTTATTGTGTAACAGGCATTTTCCATATTTAAGTATTTCTTTTTTTTCCCCTCGGTCATAGAGTTTCTTTCGATTTTGCCCTCTTCTCTTTTGACCCACTTCACATTTCCAACCCCAGCTCAGTAACTGTATTTTTTTGACTTCAGAAGTTGTAAAATGGTTAGAGTCATAACACTTGCTTCATAAATGTTGTTTTGGGGTTACATAAGATGAAACCCATCAAGCGTTTAACTAGTTGATTTTCACATTCTAGGAACTCATATAATTGTGAGCATTATTATTTTTACAGCGATTTATTTATTTTAGAGAGAGAGCCCACACATGTGAGTTGGGGAAGGGACAGAAGGAGAGAATCTTCAAGCAGAGTGACCCCTGAGCACAGACTGATAGGGGAGGGGCTCCATCTCACCATGGAAACAAAGAGTCTGACTTCAATGGCCTCAGCCACCCAGGCGTGCCCTGTGGGTATTATTATTAATGTTAACAATTAAAATAACCTTCAGTATGTCCCTAGTCATGTAACTCATAAATTATCATATGGCTATTTAAGTTATAAAACAATTTGTAATATACCTGAAATATATCTTCAAAATATAGGTAGAATATCTTTCAGATAATACAAAGAAAAGAATATTTCAGATAATGTAATGAAAAGCTATTTGTGTGCCATATTTTGTTTGGTCTTGAGAAAAACCTTCTGAATTTGTATTATTAACCCCTTCCTGCAGACATGAAATCTGGGTCTCAGTGGGGTCACCCATGACCTGGTGCAGCCATATCATACTGTTTGAGGGAGCGGTGCTAGAGCTCACACTCAGGCTTTCCCTCCCATTTCCGCTCCACCATCCTTGAATTTCAAAGAGTTTCTAATTTTGACCATTCCTGCTTGTTAAGCTATAAAACAAATCACAACATAAAAATCTTGCACACCATACTGTTTATTTTATTACCATCTCTTTTTCAATAGATAATAAACGATAGTGAGATACTTGGGGCTCTCAGCGTTTCCTGACCAGGGGTCATATTGGTAATTTGACAATTCTGTCCCATTCCTGAGGTGCCTCTTACAACAACGTAGGCACTGAATTCTGCCTCTATGAGGAACATCATTAGACACAGCGAGGGAAACTCCTTACAGTGTTTCCTGTAATGATGGGAACTTACTGTTCATTCCTTTATAAAGGATCTCCCCTCTTCTTCTCAGATTGCAAATCAAAACTTGGCAGACCTCTGCACTAATGCTTCATTTTTTCCTCATAGATACTGTCAGCCTCGTAATTAAATACAG
The DNA here is from genome assembly GCA_003697995.1 of Taxidea taxus jeffersonii. Classification (NCBI taxonomy): domain Eukaryota; kingdom Metazoa; phylum Chordata; class Mammalia; order Carnivora; family Mustelidae; genus Taxidea; species Taxidea taxus. The sequence continues at coordinate 68,412 of RCUC01162073.1, forward strand.
TTTTCCCCTTGACGTTACAAGCGTAGAGCCCATTTTGAGTTCATCTTTTGCAAGTGAATGTATCTTGTGTCCTGCACTCATTCCTGGTTCCTTCTTCTTTTCCTCCTTTACATTCTTTTTCTTTCATTCTTCCTGCAAGTTGGAAATTATTTTTATTTTGCTACACTGTATGCGTCTTTGTAAGAACCCCAAACCCTTCTGGAACAAATCAATCAAGCAACTTCAGCTTTTGTGTGTATCTTACAGTCTGATTTCAGGGCTTGGTTGTTCCAAAGGAAAACTCATTTTGCATTTTTTAATTTTGTTTTGGTTTATCCAGCCAACTTACAGTATAGCTACCTTGGGATCTATAAGAGGTTCTGCACTGCTACTGAGCAGCACATATGTCCATAAAATGATGATTCCTGCCGAAGATTGAAAGCAATTTTCTCTATGTGTGAATTATTAGACCCCAGAATATTTTGTTGAGGAAGCAGAAGGAAGAAAATATAAAGCCTTTCTTATTAGTCATTTGAAAAAAGAAAAAAAGACTAAACAAAGCACTAAAAATTATACCATGAAGAAGAAGAATGCTTTGCTGAAAACTGGATTGATTGGAAGACAGACCCCAGACTCTAAGTGAAATCTCTCATTCATAAATCAAACTGTTGGATGAAGATATTCTGCTTAGAAAAAAAAAAGTTCATTCCTTTACATAATATGTTAGTCTCTTACAAAACATTTATTTAAAGCATTTCAAATAGTGCCATCCAACTGCCTTCCCTTTCCACTGACCTCCTACCCAGCACCTTTAAATCGGGCAGCAGGAGATGTTGTAGCGAACATATTATCTTTATAATTTCACAAGTCCCTCAGCTGGAGTTCAGGATCAATTCTCACACTTTAATCCTATCTGCCAAGGAATTTTTAAACTACATAACTGACAAATAACCTGAGCTGTAATTTATGGATCTCTCCTCTATGGGAAACAGATAGTTATGGCTGGTTTTTAATACCAGTTGCCTACAGTCCGTAAAAGCAGACTGATCTTACCAAGACCCACTGATTCCACAAATAAACAAACAAACAAACAGAAAACTGAAATGCAAGAGCAACATCAAAAATGTTGCTAAGTCTTGTGTCTTTAAGAGAGGACAAATTCTGGACCCAGACCCATTACATTTTTATCCTCAGTCTAATCCTATTGTATTCCTTTTTTTTTTTTTTTTTTTAATATCGTTGATACCCTTCCAGTTCCTCTTCTGGTCACATCATTATTTACCCTTCTGATTAAAATATTATTGCTTTAGTAAAAATATTATATGTAATGCATTTAGATGTTGGTATTCTTTCAATTGCATATGTGTATTTGGAAAAGATGACAACTTTTTAAATCTCGTTTATATATCTGAGCTCCATAATGTTCATCCAGACTGTCCCATGTATACAATTGCTTATTTGGCATCCACAGCCAGGCTTTTCAAAGGAAGGGCAACATGTCTAAAATTACACTTCGCATCTTCCCTTCCCATACTTGCTTTTCTTTCCATGCTCAGTGAATGCTTTCCATATTTCAGTGAATGCTATGGCCATTTTGCTTTCCTCTACTGAGCACAATCAATCCAATGTCTCCTAAGTAGCTCAGAAATTCATCTTTTCCCCTCCTTACCCAGTGCTGTTATACCGCCTACCAGATTAATGCCATAGGCTCTTATGATTGTTAATGTTATATCTGAACCGGACAAGGTTTAGGGAGTCCAGATAACTGGTAAACCATTATTTCTGGGTGTGTCTGGAAGCATGTTTCTGGAAGAGATTAGCATTAGATTCAGGAGACTGAGTGAAGAGATCCACCTCCACCAGTGTGAATAACCATCATCCAATCCACGGAGGGCCTGAATGGAACATGAAAGGTGATACGGGGGTGAATTTCCCCTTTTCTCTCTCTTTCTCCCTCTTTCTCAGTTCTTGAGCTGGGACATCCATCTTCTGCCCTCTGACCTTGAAGTTCATGGTCACTTCCACCAGTGACCCTGCCTACAACCTCAGCTCCTCTCAGGCCTCTACCTCCCTGCCCCAGTTCTCAGGTCTGTGGATGAGGACTGAATTATACCACCAACTTTCCTGGTCCTCCAGCTTGCAAGTAGCAGATCGTGGGACTTCTTGGCCTCCATAAGACTGGGAATGAATTATTTTAATAAATCTCCTCTTACATATATCTATATATTCTTTTAGTCCTGTTTCTCTGGAGAACCAGAACTAATACAGCTCCCAATCCTGACTCTTCTCCTCAATTTTGATCTTGAACTCCTTCCATTTAATCTTCAAATGCAACCAGAAATATCATCTCCCAAGAGACAACACAATCATATCAGAACCCTGCTCAAAAACTCTTTGGTATGGTTATTGGCTTCTTTCTTCTTATTCTTTTAGAAGATGTTTTAAGCTCCTTATGTAGCTTCAAGGCTCTTTCCAGATCTGTTCTCCTTGTCAACTTCACCCTTCACCTTCTGATGAATGATACTCTAGTCACATCAGGTTACCTTAATTTTTTTTTAAAACTTTTTTTTTTTTTTTGGTTAAAGATTTTATCTATTCATTTGACAGAGAGAGAGAGAGAGAGAGATCACAATTAGGCAGAGAGGCAGGTGGAGGGGGTGGGGGGGGCTGGAAGCAGGCTCCCCACTGAGCAGAGAGCCCGAGCTAGGGCTCGATCCCAGGACCCTGAGATCATGACCCGAGCCAAAGGCAGAGTCTTAACCCACTGAGCCACCCAGGTGCCCCAGGTTACCTTAATCTTGATAATAAATTATATTCCATGTAGCTCATTATTGCTCCTTAGATAAGAATTCTTCTCCAGGGGCCATTCCTCTGCCAAGACTCACTGAGGTGCTCCTACAAGGCACTGGATATTATTTCCCCTGTCAAACTACTTATCTCACCATATTTTGTTTATCTCTTATCTGCATCTCGCTGTAACCCATTTGTGTCCTGTTGATCCGTGAATACATAGCCCCTAATGTGTTACTCAATTCATTCATTTTCAGGGCTGTTTTCTCACTCTCAGCTTTCTTTTCATATTCCTTCAGAAGCAATTCTTGCTAGTTTCATTGTTTAAATAATTTAAAGAGTACTAATGGATATACTAAAGATTCTACTGCATATAAAAATTGTTAGGTGACTATTTGGTTCTACAAAAAATTTAAAGATACTCTACTCTGATGATGGGGATATCAGAAAGGTGCTATATTTTGCTAAAGATGTTTATGTATTCCTGAAAATGAGATCTTTCAAAACCTTAGAATATTTCTAGGTTATGCTATTTATTTATTATTTACTTTTTTTGCTCCTTGCAAGAATGTTGGGTTTTTCCCCCCATTGAACATAAAGCATAGCCACTATTTACTTCATTATATGCTGCAAATAATAAGGCCAAAAAAATTTTTTTTAGAAGTTATCCTTCTGCCCCCTGATAAGGCCGTACTTAAAACTTTATAAAGATAACCCGGCTTAAGAACCACCTCAGCATGTAAGTTTTAGGAACAATATAGCATGAGCATTACTTATAGTTAGGACTTACATGAAGACAGAAGGCCGTTCATTCAAAACTTTCATTTTTGTCAGCTCGTAATACTGCTTCCCATTATAAAATACTGCAGTGCATTTTAGAGAAGACTCCTAAATAACTTCTTTTAAATACTGAAATATTTATGTATACATTCAGATAGCAAAGATAAAATCTTGGTCACATTTTTCCATTTGGGAAACTTTAGTGTTTCTTTGAGCAACATGATAAAAATCTCAGTTTAACAAATAGTGTAAGTTTGTAGTTCATTCCCGGCTCTGTGACTTTTCCTGTTTAGTTTTTAGCTTACTTGGTTACATAACCATTGCTTTTGCTTAAAGGTCAGCCAAGAGTAAAGTTATATCTTGCTGGAGGTGAGATGTAAACAATGTCTGATCTTGCCCTGCCATTTTTCTTAAATCTTCCACAGAGCTGGGTGAAATTGTGCCAGTATTCATAAAAGAAGATTATGTTTTAGAATCTGTATTGTATTATTCAATAAATATTTCAAGGTGTCTGCAAACAGGGATTAATGGATATTATATTTCAGGAAACCAGAAAGGTATCAACCCGAAGAATTAAATAAAACACTCATGTTTGATGCTCATATAAACTGTAACTTAAAATAAAATGTGTATAAACTTCCTTTTCCTTTTGTTTCATTTTCCTGTCAAAAGATAGTACAGAATAAAATGAAATAAGACCAAAATGAAAGGAGACCGAAAAAAAAAATCTAAATTTGACCTTCACCCTGAAAAGTAATGCCTTTCCTCAGTCATCAGTGTTAATAGTCAGTGATGGGGCCTGCATGCAATTAAAACATCTGGATGAAAAATGCATGTTTTGAAGTCTAGGTGGTGTGTTTCACTGGTGCGCTGCAGATTGGGGCACTTGGAAGAATTTGGATGGGAGGGGACAAAACGTTGAAGTCTTTCAACTGAAATTTTGGGTGTAGTAGGTATTCAAACATTTAGTCATATTTAAATGACTGGATTCTGTGGAAAAACATTCTATTTGTGCCATCACCAGAAAACAGTTTGTACATCTTAAATTGGATCTTCATTCAAGCCTTGTAGTTAACGGAATCATTGGTGATCTTAAATAGCTTTCTTATCTGCTGCAAAACTCCATAGAGCATAGCTGAATGCCCCATCCCCTTGTTTCTGTCCCCCTGTTTGTGTTCCGGAAAATTCTGTAAACAGGGCAGCTACTACTGCCTAGAACATTCCACAGTAGTTTAGGAGGTCTTTTCTCCTGATATTAACCACATTCATTTTTTTTTTAAATTTTTAAAGGACTAGCTCTTCTTCTTGAAGTGTAACCTAGATCTTGAACAGAGGGAAAAAAATAAATGTATGACCTAGAATCTTCTCTAAGTGTTATTTTTATTGTTTTCCTTCCTAGGAGAGTCGTATTTTTTTAAATAATCCAAGTGACATCGTGAGCTAGGATTAAGAGCTCCAGGGAGAACTTGATCCTGACTAATTCCCCTCTTTGTATTTATATTTTATTTTTACTTTTCACCTCAAGGTGGGTTTTTTTAATTGAGATATAATCGACACAAATCAGTTCATTAGTTTTAAGTATACAACATAATGATTCAATATTTGTATATATTGCAAAAAGATCACCACAGTTAGTTTAGTTAACATTTATCCGATCCATTTGTATGCATGTTAGAGCTTTAGAAGCTAGAGAAACCCAGACTTCCAACTAGGATCATGTGCAGAGTTTTAAGAACTATCATCACCTGTGCCCTCCCCCACGGGTTCTGTCAGTTGGTCTGGGTGAGACTAGCAATGTTGTTTTAATTAAGTCCTCCAGGTGATTCTAAGGTGAGGGATCCTGAGTATATTTGTGAGAACTGAGTCGAGGTTTTGTCCTCGGACTTAGGTAACAGGGTGCATTCTGCGTGAGTTTGGTAAGGCGGGTCGGTGTAGCACACGGTGTCTGTTCTGTGGCAGAATTTTGTGGCATCTGTGGGAGGAGAGTGCTCTTGAAGACTAGGATGGAGAAGTTTCAAGTTTGGTCTCCATGTAGGAACTCTTTGCTTCTGAATCTCTCCTGAGACAAAGGACAGGAATGGGTGGACGTTTCTGTAATTCTTGTCTCTTCTGTCCATGGGAATGGTGGTTGTAGGTGGAGGGTCCGTGCCGAAGCCTTTCAAGGTGTTTTTAAAGAAGCATGTGTGACTTCTCCCATGGTCTTCCCTGAGGAAGAAACCCGGTGAAGATAGAGGAAGATCTGGTAGTTTCTCAGGTAAATGTCATGTCCTGCATCGGGGCTGTGTCCTTTTTTTCTCCTGAAAGGCTGTGGTTTTAAAATGTATAAACCTTTCATTCTGTATCTCTGGTTTTCTTAACCAGTTTGATTTCAACTATGTTTTTTCCCCTTCTGTAGCAGCCAAGGTTAGCTCTTTAGGACATTCTCTCTTGTATCCCTAGACCTCCCCATTTCTCCATTCAGACTTCCAGTATGCCTTGAGCAATTCCCATTTTTAATTATGGACTTGAAACTATCAAAGTTGTTCCTTTGTGAGAGAGCAACTTGGGAAGGTGATGCTGTCCCAGAATCTTGTATGAGATGAGGTGGGTCCTGGAATATCAGTAAAAAAGGCAAATATATCGTCTTCAGTCCCATCTGGGTGCTCCTTCAGCTCTCTGTAAGCCAGGCTTAAGAAAATGCATATCTAAATAGGATGCCATTAATGGCTCAGAATGACTCAGAAATGTCTGAAAAAGAAGAGTCATTAGAAGAGACGGGCTCTCTAAGATGCTGAAGCAAGACTACTTAAATGCAGTAGAACTTACAGAATATGGGTGCTCCATGTGGCTTGACATTTGAATAAAACTGATATTTTTCATGATTAGATTTAGGTCATGATTTACTTGTTTTTCTGACCAATAATACAGAAGTGACTGTCTCCTTTGAAAAACAGGAGGCGCCTGATCGTGGTTGGTACCATTGCAGCTGAGCTAACTTCATTTGCTTGGCTCAGGCGCTCCAGCAAATACTTCCACTACTCCTTTTTGCACATGCAAATATATATGTATATTTAAAAATGAGATAAAAATGATGTTCAGAGGCATATAATGATGTTGAAAAAAAAGCTTCCACTTGTCCTATGAGAAATAGAATTCTTTTGGGGTTTGGAACCATACATACACACGAGCTTACAATGCCTTGATAATAGGATCTGTGCACTTGTACCTGTATGTTCTACACATCTTTCTTACCTATGATGGTTTATTTGCTAAAAATTGGATTCTGGTGGCAGCCAATTGCTCCCATTCTTGGCTGCCATTATCTTAAAAGATGAATCAGCTTAAATGCCCTCAGCTTGGTCTTTGGCATGTGTTAACCACGTTGAAGACTTGCTGAAAGTAGTTCTCCAGGCCAGGATCTCCCACACACACCTCCAGAGAGTCAAGACAATGCTTTTTACAGAGTCTATTGGGAGCTAACATTCAACTTGGCACTGAAGCGACCATGCCGGAAAAGTACTTCACATATTTGTCATTTTGGCAGGTTGGTAAGAAACAAGAAGACAAAGAGAGTAAGTCTGAATTTGGTAAGGAATTATAGCCACCTGGACTCTGATACTTTGCTTCTCATTTCCATTTCCTATTCCTTGAAAGCAAAGTTGGTATTTTGGGGGCTAATAGGTTCCATTTATAGTTCACACAGGAATATTTAGAATTATCATCCTGAAATAGTAGTGGTGAGAAAATCAGCAAGAAAGATTAACTTTCTCCATGCATATCCAGGGACTTGATTCAGAGTCTTTTTTTTTTTTTTAAAGATTTTATTTATTTATTTGACAGATCACAAGTAGGCAGAGAGGCAGGCAGAGAGCGGGGGTGAGGAAGCTCCCCGCCCAGCAGAGAGCCCGATGCGGGGCTCGATCCCAAGACCCTAAGACCATGACATGAGCTGAAGACAGAAACCTTAACCCACTGAGCCACCCAGGTATCCTTTGGCTCAGAGTTCAGTCCGTTTCTCCCACCAATTACAGCCTAACCTACTGCAGTAGAATTTTAACCTCCTGGGGAGGAAATTCTGTTATTTCTTGATAATCTTCTCCCCTTTTCCTATAGTGATAAAATGTGCATGTGTGTTTTAACTGGACAGATGTTATCCAGAGATTAAAAACTACATTTTCTCTGCTTGTGTAATCTAAGAGTAATCTAGTCCATTTAGGTTCTGACAAGGGGAATGAAAGAGAAAGTGGTAGGTGCAATCTTTCTTATAGAGAGGGGGCTGCTTTTCTTCCTTTTCCATCCTCTGGCTGGAGTATGTCCATGCAGACCAGAGCCGGCACAGTCACTTTGGACCTTGAGTTGATCTGAATAGTGTAGGTCATCGGTGAGCAACAAGGTAAAAGAAGCTAGGGTCCCTGAGATCCTGAAGTCCCATGCTGAACCTGGGCCACTGACCTCTGAACGAACTTGAGTCTTCTGTGTATCTGGCTCCTTCTAGATCAGTGGTTCTCAACCCTGAGTGCACTTAGAACCTCCTGTCTGTCTTAGTAACTTTCAAATATACAAAACTGTATTGTTAACTGTAGTCATCATGCTGTATGTTATATCCCCATGACTTCTTTTATAATTTAAGTTTGAACATATTGATCCCATTACCTGGTCCCCACCCCCACTTCTGATAACTGCCAGTCTGTTCTGTCTCTGTAAGTTTGGTTGGTTGGTTGGTTGTATAGATTCCACTTATATGTCAGATTATATGGTATTTGCCCTTTTTCTGTTTGGCTTATTTTACTTAGCATAATGCTCTCAAGGTCCATCCAAATTGTCATAGTGGGCAAGATCTCATTTTTTATGCTTGTATGATATTCCACTAATATATATGTCACTTTTTTTTTTAACCCATTCATCCATCAGTGGGCCCTTAGGTTGCTTCCATATCTTGGTTATGGTAAATAATGCTTCAGTGAATGTGGGGATGCATATATCTTTTCAAGCTAACGTGTGTGTTTTCTTAGAATAAATACCCAGAAGTGGAATTGCTGGATCATATGGTAGTTCTATTTTTAATTCTTTAAGGGACCTCCATACTGTTTTCCATAATGGCTGTACTAATTTAGATTCCCACCAACCATTGATAAGGGTTCCCTTTTCTCCTTCGCCAACACTTGTTACTTCTTGTCTTTTTGATAATAACCCGTATAACAGGAATGAAGTTTACCTAATTGTGGTTTTGGTTTGCATTTCCCTAATTAGTGATGATAAGTACCTTTTCATGAGTGTGTTAGCCTTCTGTATATCCTCTTTGGAGAAATACCTGTTTAGACCATCTGCCCATTTTTTAATCCGATTGTTTGCTCTAGAGTTGTATGAATTCTTTATATATTTTCAATGTGAACCTCTTAACAGATGATTTGCAGGTATTTTCTCCTAATTCATGAGTTGTCTTTTCGTTTGTTGACAGATTCATTTTTAGGTACTACTTATCCTAGTGCTGGTAACTAACTATAATATATGCAATGGATAAAACAACATTTTTTTCCAGTTATTGAGGAATGAAATCCAATTTAACAAATTCTATTTAAACAGATATTAATAAAATAGAAAAATAGTTATTTCCATGTAGAAACATAGAATAGATAATTTTACAGAGAAAGAAAATCAGACTTAGTCACTTCCTTCATGGCCTTCTCAGTATTTCAAATGATTCTCCACATAGAATTCCTTAAACATCCCACTTTAGGAGCACCTGGGTGGCTCAGTGGGTTAAAGTCTCTGCCTTCATGATCTCAGGGTCCTGGGATCAAGCCCTGCATTGGGCTCTCTGCTGGGCGAGGAGCCTGCTTCCCCCCACCTCTCTCTCTGCCTGCCTCTCTGCCTACTTGTGATCTCTGTCAAATAAATAAATAAAATCTTTAAAAAATAAAAAATAATAAAAATTTTAAAAATCCCACTTAAGAACTTCTGTAAAAGACAACCACTTTCTCAAGTACATGAGTTATATTCTAAAAGTTCTTACAGTCAGTCTAGAACTACTTTCACCTATAATATGGAAAAGCAGTTGGAATTCTATCCCTTCTATTTTGTTAAGCTTCTTGGAATTTTTTTTTTTTAAGATTTTATTTATTCATTTGACAGACAGATCACAAGTAGGCAGAGCAGCAGGCAGAGGGGGGCGGGGGGAAGCAGGCTCCCTGTTGAGCAGAGAGCCTGAGGCGGGGCTTGATCCTAGGACCCTGAGATCGTGACCTGAGCAAAGGCAGAGGCTTAACCCACTGAGCCACCCAGGTGCCCTGACAGGCTGATTTTTTTTTTTTTTTAAGATTTATTTATTTATTTGACAGACAGAGATGACAAGTAGGCAGAGAGGCAGGCAGAGAGAGAGAGAGGGAGAAGCAGGCTCCATGCTGAGCAGAGAGCCCGATGCGGGACTCGATCCCAGGACCCTGGGATCATGACCTGAGCAGAAGGCAGAGGCTTTAACCCACTGAGCCACCCAGGTGCCCCACTTCTTGGAATTTTTAGATATAGCTAACATCATAATAGAATTCTCAAAAGTCTAATTTTCAAAGTTTTAATTTAAAAAATTTCAACCTAAAAAAAAAATTCCAGCCTATATGTCTTAATTATATTGTTTATTGGAAGTTGGTACTACTGTTCTGGTTTTGAATTATAAATATAATATTTCAGTAAATTATTTGTATACCTTACCATTTTGAGGAATAGATGTCTGAATTTTAAAAATTCCTGCATCTCAACTTAAAAAAAATTAACCAAAATGTTATTGTGACTACACACAAAAGACCTACATTTAAGAAAACAAGACCAGAAGGATAGACTATAATGTTAAAATAACATATAGAAGAGCTTTTAGTCAAACATAATGGTTACCAAACCTGCTCTTTAATTAGAATTACTGAAGAGTTTTTACTTTTTATCTTTTTAAAAGATTTTACTTATTTTAGAGAGAAAGCATGTGCTCAAGCAGGGGGAGGAACAGGGAGAAAAATCTCAAGTAGATTCCATGGTGAGTGCAGAGCCCAATGCAGGGCTTGATCCCACAACCGCAAGATCATGACCTGACCCAAAATCAAGAGTTGGACACTTAACTGAGCCACCTAGGCACCCCTGAAGAGTTTTTAAAAACGGTTGCCTGATCTTCATCTCCTATCTATTGAATTAAAATTCCTCTTGGTAGTGCCTGGTAATCTGTTGTTTTTTTGTTTGTTTTTAAATTTTTTTAATTTTTAATTTTTTTTAGAAAGTTTCAAGGGCCTTCTTATTCATGGTTTTGTGTTTGTGATCTATTAATCTAAAGAATACAGGTTTTTTGTTTGTTTGTTTGTTTTTGTTTTGAGAGAGAGCATGAGCTGGAGGAGAGGCAGAGGCAAAAGGAGAAGGTGAAGCAGGTTCACTGCTGAGCGGTACGCCTGATAAGCACCTTGATCCCAGGACCCTGAAATCAGGACCTGAGCTGAAGGTAGACACTTAATCAACTGAGCTCCCCAGGCAGTATCTATTCATTTCTCTAGAATAATCTGATTTGTAGAATTTCTTTAGTAGAGCCAAAACTTAACATTTTCTTTACTTTTATGGAAAATGGCTATAAGAAGACAACATTGGGAGCATTTCTGAGTATTTCACAAAACTAAGGAGACTATCGATGGATGTGCATAGGCTTGATAAGTGGAGTGAGATTATGTGCTCCAGACATTTTTGGGGGCCTAACTTGAAAAGGAAGGTCGAAACGAATGAAGGTCATCAAGCTTAGACTTTTGATACTTTTATTTCAACATATACATGTGATTTATGTATGTGCTAAAAGGGTTAATTAGTTAGATGTAAATATTTAAAATATGTCTCGGGACGCCTGGGTGGCTCAGTTGGTTAAGCAGCTGCCTTCGGCTCAGGTCATGATCCCAGCGTCCTGGGATCGAGTCCCACATCGGGCTCCTTGCTCGGCAGGGAGCCTGCTTCTCCCTCTGCCTCTGCCTGCCTCTGTCTGCCTGTGCTTGCTCTCTCTCTCTCTCTCTCTCTCTAACTAATAAATAAATGAAATCTTAAAATAAAATAAAATAAAATAAATAAAATAAAATATGTCCCAACTTTTGTAATCCAGCTTTTCCCTTCCATCTTTAAAATCTATTAGGGTCTTAAAAAAACAAAAAACAAAAAAAACCTGTTGTGACTGGGCGTTTCTTAACTTTGAACAACCCTACCTAATACCTTTCATTCAAAAAGTCTCATGAAAAGAGTTTAGAATGAAAATCAGAGAAAATGAAAAATCTGCCTGTCTTGAAGAATTGTGAGGCTGAGAGAGAACAAAAATTCTGATGCAAATTGGGAGATTGACAAGAATAACAACAGGGACTTGGATAAGGTTTCTTTCTCCTTAATTTCCGTCACTGACCCAGCAGAGATCTAGGAGCTCAGGGAGCCATGGGAGTGGACCTACATCTCCTTGCTGCCTACCTTGCTCTCACAAAGACCTGCATGGCAGCGGTCACTTGTGCAGAGGGAGGGGTCAGGATCACAGGGCCAGGCATGTCTGCTTTTTCTACACTGGCCTCAGTGAGGAGGCTTTTGGCATTCGGGGTCTCCCTGGAGTTCTCCTGATGCCACAGTCCAGGACTTTGGAACTCTGCCTTACTTCATAGCCAGGCCTAGAATGGGTCGCGCAAACCTACCCCAAGGAGGTAACCCATCATGTCATTATGTTGCCCTTGTTCTTGGCTTCTGGGATCTTCAGTACTATTTTTGTGTTTAATCTCAGTGTGCATACTCCATGAAAGCAAAAACTTCGTTTTGTTCATCATTGAATCTCTAGTGCCTTCAACCATGCTCAGCTCAGATAGGTGTTCAATCATTATCTGTTAAATGAATGGATAAATTCAAGAGCTTCTCTCTCTCTTTTTGGTAGTTGAATATGTTACTGTGACTGTGTTTTTATTTTTTAAGTTTTTATTTAAATTCTAGTTAGTTGACAGAGTATATTAATTTCAGGTGTACAATTTAGTGATTCAGCACTAACATACAACACCCAGTGCTCATCACTGTAAGCATAACCTTATTAACCCCCATCAGGAAATTCTTAATCTTAAAAATTAACTTTTAAGATTCATAAGTTTTTTTAATTGTTCCTTTTAAAAAGCCTCTTCACATTTTTGTTTTCAGAACACAGCATCCTATTTATTTTCAGAAAATTAAATTGTACCAAGACATGTACCATAGTTTAATTACTTTTTAATTGTAATTTTTGCTAGTCAATCAACAATCTTCTCTGTTATATAAAACATTATACTGGGCACTTGGGGAAAAACAAAATATGTAGAAGACATAGCCTATAATGAAATTTTTAAAAACCATTTACTCATCTGCATATTCCTTGGAGAAACTAAACTTTATTAAATGTTAGAATCTTTTATAAAAATTTCTATACAACTATGTACTTACAGATAAATATATAAGGAGATAATTTTGTGGTTAAAGTTGGTAGTGATTAAAAATTGCCATAATTACCTAAATCCTAAGAGAATAAAATTTCAATGTGAGTGATATAATACAATGCAAAAACAAAAACTTCAGGGTAAGCTTTCTATCCCCAACTTCTATTTCTAATCATTTTCCCTGAGATAACCACAGAACCATGGGAGTATTTCATCCATTATATATTTTTTGAACTTATATTTCCACATATGTGTGGTTTTCTACATCTTGCTGTCCTTCAGCAATTTACCTTGGAGACCTTTTAAAGTTAGCAAAAAGTAGATTTATCCCATTCTGATAAGGTTAAAATTTGGCACTAACCATTTGTTTGATTTAACCTAGTTCTACATTTTGTAGATAGGACTATATGTGCCATGTTTTATTTTCTAAGCTAAGTTATTTTTTGTTATTTTACCATATTTCACCTTATTGGCAAGGTATCAGAATGACCTCATTTTGAGAATATTAAGCTCTTGAGATACTGGTTGCTGTGAAGTTTGCTTTGTCTGTAGTATATGTCTCTAATAAAACAGCAAGTGACATTTTCAAATTGTCAATTTTGTAAGTTTCAAGGTGAATAATGGATCCTGTTTTTCTAATTCTATGGCAGAGTCAGCCTTTCGTGACATGGTTCATGTCTTCTGTTACAACTCCACCACTCTGTGTCTTATGCTATTTGGAAATTGAACTTTTCTGGGCAAGGTTAAAAAAGAAAGTTGTCCTTAGATGATCACTGCCCTCTTAATGAAAACAAGAAAGATTGCCAAGAATAATTGTTAGAAAGAGAACATTTCTGGTTGTTGACTCCCATTCTTTCTTCTCACTTTATTTGGATGAGCCACATCCAATCTAACTAGGCGTTGTTTTAATTGAAATTAAACATTTAAAATTCAGACAGTGTATGGCTTTAAATATATGCTCTTAATACACAGGAACTTTTTCCTTTAATAAGTACATTGCTATAATGTGTCCAGAAAACTCCATCAAAATTTGTAATTTCTTAATGTAACAAATGTCACAAGGAATAAGAAGCATACTCGAACTCTTAGATGGAATTTTTTATGCCAGAAGTACATAATCTGAGTGCTAATGGCCAGAGAAGAAAAATATACCAAACTGTAATGTTCCAAGGAGATGGTTCAAGAAGGTCACCAGTCATAGAAATAAAAGGGAAGGGCACAACTAAATCTCATTTACAAAATGCAAGCATAACATGCCCACTGATCTAGATTTAGATCCAGGCTAGAAAGTATTGTATGTGAAGAATTTATTAAATTTGCACATTAGCCTACTTTTGAGTCATTATGTTTCTTTAGCAAAAAAATGTCCTAAGAGTGAGAGAAGGATCCCTGCTTTGCCCCAGAGAGCAATGCAGTGATTAATTCCACCACCTGGAGCAAAAGAGTTCAGAGAAGATCCGCCTTCACAGTGACAATCCCGACTGAGAAAAATAGTTTCTCTAAGTGTTCTTTCATATATTTTTGTTTCTCATAGAAGATTTCTAATCTCCATGCTGTTGAAGCCTACATGCTAGAAGAGTTATCTGTTATATTTAGGATACTTTTAATCCTAACAAATATCCACCAGAGCTCTTTGATTCTCTATTTAATTCACTATTATTTGGTCTACTAAAGTAATTTTTATAAAATTTTTATTTGCATTTATTTGGTGCAGAATTTACTCCCGGGCCATAAGTTTTTGTTTCTTCCATTTCTTCTGGGCTATCTTTTTCTTCTGTGCAACCTCCTCTTCTGGTTTAGGAACAATCTGTTCTTTTTCAGTAAGGATCATCTCAATGTGGCAGGGAGAGCTCATGCATGGGTTAATCCGACCATGAGTCCTGTAAGTTCTGCGCCGCATATTGGGGGCTTTGTTCACCTAGATGTGCTCAATGACCAGAGAATCAACATCGAAACCCTTAAGTTTAGCATTACTCTCTGCATTTTTAAGCATGTGCAGTAAAAATTCAGCACACTTCTTGGGCCACCGACCCTGTGTCCAGCCTCACTATTTGGCCTGGGCACACCTACCAACTCTACCATTGTAGCGATGGAATGGCACACACTGCTTCTGCAAAGTGACATCTTTCAGATACTTGGTGGCTTTTCGGATATGCATACCCTTGATGGCCTGGGCAGTTTCACGTGTGTTCTTAAAGTGAACAGGAAGATTTGAACCTCTTGATTTGCATGATTTTGTACGGTTTTTTGGGACAAGCAAATAGCAAACCATTTTCAGAGGTCACCCCAGGCTGCTGAGAGGAAGAGCTACTAAAGTAATTTTTAGTGAGGTTATGGGTTCTAAGAATGTATGTGTACCATATATAAGCTTTATATTAAGTACCTTCTTAAGGAAAAATAGATGTTACTATGTAAGTCAGAACTGCTTTTCTAGTCACTGAACTGAATACCTAGGCTAAATTTCTTATGTAAATCATACTTTTATTAACTTCAAATTAGATGGGTTATAATACTGGGAACTTAGGTTTTTTTGTGAACAAAAGATACAGAAATTCTGTTAAGTGTATGTTGGGGGGCAGAGGAATGGTAAAGGTCAAGTTTCTAAAAATTAATATAGTTCTATAGGTTTAGTAAATCTCCAGAAAACCAGATTTTATCTTTTGCAGTAAAATGAAATTACGCTTGCAGAGATTACTGGTAAAGATGAAAGTCAAAAGACTGTCTTTCTGTTTTCAATCTCTTGACTTTTTTTTTCACTTTACAATAAGATATGTAACACCTGTGGTGATTGTTTATTATATTAACGATGATGTTTGTCATAGGTGACCAAAAAAAAAATCCAACTCAAACTTTATTCAGCAAAAAAAATGTATTGGCTCATGGAACTAGGAAGAACAGGGATGTATCTATTCTTAGTTTAAGCTGCATCCATAAACTAATAGAAATCTTGTCATCTCCCCATCTCTTGTAGCAGCTTCTTTCTGTGTATTAAGCTTTTTCTCTCTTAGTAGAAAGGGATGCTCTCCATTTGGTAGAGAATATAGGTATTCACAGCTTGAGTCATACACTTAAATTAGTTAATCATAAGGAATGAGAATTTCTCCTTTCCAGTAACTGCAAATCCTGGGAAGGATTCATTTTGGGATCAGCTTTGGCACACCATACTGCCCAGGCCGTGGTTCATATCCATCCTGTAACCACAGGCAGTGTATAGTGATGGAAGACCCAGAAGAACCATGTGGAGTTGGAGAGGGGGCTTTTAGACCCCAAAGGATTTAGGATAGAGAAGAAGAGGAGGGCCTAATTAAACATCTCATTGTTCCTAGCGGCCCTTTGATATTGCTGATTTTTTGCCTCTTACTAGTTTTGCCAACTACTGTTGGCTTTTCACTCTCTTCATACCCCCTATCCCTCATTTAGATATTGTCTAACACTCTATTCATTTAGAACTCTATATTCTGTCCCACAAATAACTCCTCTTAACACACATTTTCAACTAGTGTGTATGCAGAAGCACTGTGAGTTTATATCTTTTTTAAAATTTTTTATGCCATTTCTTCTTTTTAAAAAAGACTATTTATTTAAGACAGAGAATGAGTGAGCAGAAGTGGGGGGAAGGGCAGAGAAAGAGAAGCAGACTCCCTGCTGAATAGGGAGCCCTACATGGGGCTCAATCCCAGGACCCCGGGATCAGGACCTGAGCTGACAGCAGATGCTTAACCTTAACCAACTGAGCCACCAGGTATCCCATGAGTTTGTCTTTATACACCAGTACCATCACTTCCAATTTGTCATATAAGAGCATAGGTGTGAGTTACAGGTTTACCCATTATCAAAAAGTTTAGCTGCTATAGAAGAAATATGAACATGGAACATGCATGATATGGCTAATTTTTACTGATTTCTTAAATCTTAACAGAAAATTGTTATGAATCACATTTCACTCTTTCCCACCCTTGAGAGTTAAAATATGGAATTGGCATTCTTACTAATAAAGTTAGCTAAGAACTATAATTAATAGGTGAAAAAATAGTTCTTTCTATCAGAAACATTGAATGTATATACTTAACCCAGAAACAACTGGGAAAACCTTCAAATCTTTTGAAATAGAAGTTTTGTAACATGTGTGTTATGAGGAAATTATATGAACAGTATCATTCCAGGACTGTACTGAATCCAGTGACTTGATTCCTTTGCACTGTCCACATTGGTCCCTTCTTCAGTTCCTTCATACAATAGAAGTAGACAGAAAATCCGTTATAACTTACCAGAGCAAAATATAGTCCTGAGAAGCCGGCCTAACTACATTCTACAAGTATCACTCACCCCAAAGTCTGCTCAATGATGGCCCACCATGGGGGGAGGAAGACTGTATTCACTTTACTCAAGGCAGTCAACTCTGCATTGGTCTGTATCACCCACTACAGGACAGCTAGAGGCATAATGTGGCAGTGCCAAAAACAAGGAAGGAAAAGTGATGGGAATAGAGAGGAAGGGCAAAGTAGACAGATAAACCAGCTCTTATGGGAGGGCAGAGTAGACACATAAAGGAGAAAGTTAAGTTAAATTTTAAGTTTGAAAAACATCTATCCAGAAAATGAAAATTAGAATCTTCAGTTAAGGACAGATTTCTGCTAGAGGTTGGAATATGGGAACCATCCAGTTAACTGAATTCTACAAGTGTTTAGGCTTTATTGCATGAGCAAATAACCTAATTTCTGAACATTCTGGTTTTCCTACCTTCAAAATAAGAAAAATAAATACAACCACTAGTTTGTGTGTGTTATGAACTTATATAGGTCAATTTTCTGCCCAGTTTTTATTAACTAGTAAGTCATTGTTACCAGTGTGTTAACTGCCATTACAACGCACTTGGCTCTGTGGCATGCTGATGGTCTTAATGAAACCGTCTGGAAGGAATCTAATGGAAAGAACCATGATATTAGAGTCTCCTGATGACTGTCTTACTCTGTCTTGACCTTCTTTTTACCTCCCAGGATGCTTCTTCTTTGTGATTCATTTTTTAAACTTTATATCCTAAATCATTTTACTCAGGATGCTACTGAAGTATCCTATCACAGGTGATAGTTTTGTTGTATTACTAATAGTATTGTGTATAGCTTACATTTACTAAGTGTTGACTAAGGAATCCTTGTCACCATTCTGTGAGGAGAAATTGAACCAGATTCCTATCAAGTGACTGGCCCATGACACAGAGCATAAGTGACAGAGAATTTGAAAGAAGACATTCTGAATTAGGTTTACCACCTCCCCAAGCTGCCCCTATAAGAGAATGAGTTACCCCCATGCCTTCTTAGTCAAATTCTGACCATCTTATATTTACTTCTAGCCTCAAGTTTTTAGGAAAGCATTTCCTGAACACAATGGCCATTGATGGTTTTCTCAGTGTTCACACACAGCATCTTTCTCAGGACTCTGATTCAGAAAATTGTAAGTTCTAGGTGAGATGTTGTGATGGGTGATAACAGTAGGGTAGTCAGAGTTTGGGAAGTAGAGGGAAGGAAACACATCTGTTATGCAAGAGGTACAGCACAAGCCTGGGTACCACTCAGGAGAGAGAATAGAATGCTCGAGGAATGGTGAGGACCCTTCTGAGGTGGAGAAAAGCAAGATACAGGTAAACAAGGAGAGTGAGGTCAGAAACTTGAGTGATAGATTGAGTATGTTGAACTTTATCTTAAATGAAGTGATTAAACAGAAAATTTTAGAAAAGAGACTAATAGTTCAAGGTTTCAGGAAGATTGAATCCATGTTTGGAGTTCACGGTGGACTGGCACAGAGACCAACAGGGCCAGGAGAAGTAGCAGAGAGCTGGTGCAGCAAGCTGAGTATGTAGTATGAATGCTTGCAAGGGGTGGTAGTGAGGAGGATAAGAAGGAAGGTGTGTCGACTCACACAGCTCTTGGAGGAAGACACTAAGGTGCTTGAGGAGTCACACTTTAAAATTCAAGATGATTGGAAAATAGATTAAGTCACATCCACTTAAGCTGGCCCAATCTATGTGCTACTTTGAATTATTACTTTTTTTTTCTTTTAAGTGGGGAATCAACCACTAATGGACTCTGTGTTATTATGTCTCTTTTGACTTTGCTTTTTACTCTGATATGTGAGTTTAGTCTAATAAGAATTGTGACTTTGTCATTTCTTGAAATGTCACCATCCTTGTCCAGCATACTTGTTGCTAGCTGCTTTACTATTAGAGGACCATGGAATTACTTTATTCTGAATTTTTCTAGTTTTCACTATTCCTCCCTGGTTATTCAGTGAAGGTGGGGATGGGGTGCTAAGGGAAAGAGAATTATGGATTTACATAAATAAGTAATTGCATTTGTTTTCAGCTGTTGAGCTAGTAAGGCATACACTCTGTGTTCAAGATTCCTTCTCTCATGTGGGAGAACATGGGATCTGCTTTGACTGGGGCCACCTCCCATGCCTCCATGTTTTGTGAATGAAATGTTACATGATATACACACATTCAGTTTACCCCTATCCAAAATATTGTTTTTTTAAAATTTTCATTGTATTTGATCAACATGGATGAATGAAGCACACTTGTCAAATACTGAGATACATTCTAGGAAATTTTTTTTTTTTAATAAATGAAAGAAGGAAAACATGGTTCTGGCTCTCAGGGAACTAACTCCTGTTATATAATGTCAGCTCTTAATTTTTATTTGCCTAATGAGTTTCCACTTTCAAGGATTATTTGTCTATATTGAGTTTTTCAGAATTTTATCATTTTCTATAAAGAGTGGAAACCTATTTTTGTAAGAACTGAGATATTTGCCCCATCCTTCATTTGTACTTTTATCCTTTACTTCTTTTCCTTTCTATTTAAAAGAAAGATGAAATTGAATGCTACCTTAAATATTAAGGTGACAAATAAAATGATGGAAATTCAGAAGAAACAATAGAGTATGTGACAGTCCATAGAACCTAGCTAAGGTGGGAATGTCTAAGAATATTTGTTTTATGGGTCTACATTGCCTCAGTACCTCAAAATTGTATAATGGCTTGGAAGAATAATGTACGGTATCGACTTTGTCATCAATTAAGAAATACTCCATAACATTTGAGGTTATACTAGTCTATGAATTTTACTGCTGAGAAGAAAATAAGAGCTAACTGATTCTGGCCAGGTAGTTTTACAGATGAGGTTCCACTGATACAGGTCCTAATGAGAAACTTGCTAGGTAAAGGTGAAACCTTGAAGGACCCCTCAGTTCATGACTCTCATTTAATCTGGGGATCTTTGCTTTACATGGTTTCTGAAAAATAACATACTATTTTACTATTCGATTTCATGTGCCACATTTATCTTTATGAGCCCAATTCACTTTTCCTTTCCTTCTCCTAATGTCCTCCATGTTATTCCTTATGCTTAAGCAAAGAAAGTCAATTATCAGACTGCTGCTTTAAACCTTCTGGCAAAGGAACGCCTGGGTGGCTCTGTCGGTTAAGCATCTGCCTTCAGCTCAGGTTATGATTCCAGGGTCCTAGGATGCAATACGGTATTAACTACAATCAACATGCTGTATATATTTCATCCCCCTTTATAATCAGAAGTTTGTACCTTTTGACCCCCTTGGCCCATTTTTCCCACTCCCCACCTACCACCTCTTGGAACCACCAGTCTGCTTTATGTATCTACGAGTTTGATTTGTTTGGTTTTGATTTACAGATTCCATGTGTGAGATCATATGGTATTTATCTTTTCCTGTCTAACTTCTTTCGTTTAACATAATGCTCTGAAGTTCCATCCATATTGTCACAAATAGCAGGATTTCCTCCCTTTATTTTTGTGGTTGAAAAATATTCCATTGTACATTCATATCCTATTTTCTTTATGGATAATAAAATGGATAGATTTATCCATTAATGGACACTTGCCTTGTGTCTACATCTTGGCTATTATTATTTAAATGCTGCAATGAATAGGAGAGTAGAGATTTGTTTTGAAGTTAGTGGTCTCCCTCCACCTCCTGCCCCCGCCTTTTGATAAATACCCAAAAGTGGAACTGCTGGATCCTATGGTAGTTCTATTTTAAAATTTTTGAGGAATTTTGAAACTTTGGTATAGTGGCTGAACCAGTTTACATTCCTATCAGTAGTGCATAAGGGTTTCCTTTACCCAATAAGCTCATCAACATTTATTTGTCTTTTTTTTTTTAAGATTTTATTTATTTATTTGACAGAGATCACAAGTAGGCAGAGAGGCAGGCAGAGAGTGAGGAGGAAGCAGACTTCCTGCTGAGCAGAGAGCCTCATGCAGGGCCGATCCCAAGACCCGGGGACCACTACCCGAGTGGAAGGCAGAGGCCCCAAACCAATGAGCCCCCCCAGGTGCCCCTGTCTTTTTGATAATAGCTATTCTAACAGGTGTGAGCTGATACTGTGATTTTGATTTTGCATTTCCCTGATGAGTAGTGATGTCATCTTTTCATGAATCTGTTGGTCATTTGTATATCTTTATTTTTTATATATTTTTAAAAGATTTTATTTATTTGACAGCACGAGAGAGTGGCTCATAAGCAGGGGGAGTGGCAGAGAGACAGGGAGAAGCAGGCTCCTCTCTGAGAAAGGAGCCAATCCCAAGACCCTGGGATCATGACCTGAGCCTAAGGCAGAAGCTTAACTGACTGTCTTCTTTAGAAAAACACCTATTCAGGGGGCTCCTGGATGGCTCAGTCAGTTAAGTATCTGCCTCCAACTCAGGTCATGATTCCAGGGTCCTAGAATTGAGCTCTGCCAGGTTCCTGGCTCAGCAGGGAGCCTGCTTCTTCCTCTTTCTCTGCCTGCTGCCACCTCTGCTTGTGTTTGCTCTCTGGCAAATACATCTTAAAAAATAAAAACAAAAACAAACAAAAAACCTCTTCATATCCTTTGCCAATTTTTTAATTGTTTGTTGAGGGTTTTTGGGTTTGTGGTTTTTCTGTTGAGTTGTTAGTTCTTATATATTTTGAATAGTAATCCCTAACCAGATTTGCAAAATTTGTTTTCCCATTTGGTATGTTGACCTTTAATTTTGTTGGTGATTTCCTTTGCTGTGCAGAAGCTTTTCAGGCTGATATAATATCATTTACCTTTCCTCTTGTTGCCTTTGTTTCTGGTGTCAAACCCCAAAAATCATCACCAAGACTGATATCAAGGAGCTTACCCTGTATGTTTTTTCTATGAGTTTTATGGTTTCAGACCTTACCATGAAGTCTTTAATCCATTTTGTGTTAATTTTGTGTTACTTTTGCATATGATATAAAATAATAGTCCAGTTTTATTCTTTTGCATGTGGTTGTCTTGTTTTTCCAACACCATTTATTAGAGTCTGTCTTTTCCCTCTTGGCTCCTTTGCCGTAAGTTAATTGATCAAAGGTGCCTGTGTTTATTTCTGGGTTCTCTATTTTTTTCTATTGATCGATGTATCTTCTTTTATGCCAATACCATCCTGTTTTGATTACTATAACTTTGTAATGTAATTTGAAATCACAGAGCATGACACCTCCAGCTTTGTTCTTCAAGTTTGCCCTAGCTATTTGAAGCCTTCAGTGGTTTCATACAAATTTTAGGATTGGTTGTTCTTTTTCTATGAAATAGGCTCTTGGCATTTTGATAGGGATTTTATTGAATGTGTAGACTGCTTTAGGTAATAGGGACATTTTAACAATATTTTTTCTCCCAATTTAAGAGCATGGCATATCTATTTATTTGGATCCTCTTCATTTTCTTTCATCAATGTCTTATCAGTATGTAGGTCTTTCACCTCCTTGGTGAAATCTGTTTTGTTTTTTTTTTTGATGCAATTGTAAATGAAATTGTTATCTTAATTTTTCTTTCTGCTACTTCACTATTAGTATATAGAAACAATGGATTTTTATATATAGTTTTTGTATCCTGCAACTTTACTGACTTCATTGATGAGTTGTAATGTTTTTTTGTTTTTTGTTTTTTGTTTTGTTTTTGCTGTAGTCTTTAGAGTTTTGTATATGTAAAATTGTTACCTGCAAATACTGACAGTTTTACTTCTTCCTTTCCAATTTGGACACTCTTTATTTCTTTTTCTCATCTAATTGCTGTGGCTAGGACTTCTAATACTATGTTGAGTAAAAGTGGAGAGAGTATGCATCCTTGTTTGTTCCTGTTCCTTTTTTCTTTTTTTTATTTCTAAAGTTTTTTTTTTTTTTTAATTTATTTGACAGAGAGAGATAGCGAGAGAGATGGACCACAAGCAGGGGGAATGGGGGAGGGAGGAGCAGGCTTCCCACTGAGCAGAGCCTAGTACAGGGCTTGATCCCAGGACCCGGGATCATACCTGAGCCAAAGGCAGATGCTTAATGACTGAGTGACCCAGGCACCCCTCTTTTCCCTCTTTTCAATACTCATTTCCACAGGTACTTTTGATACTTTTAATAATTTTAATAGTAATCTGATCATGTTTAAGAAAAAGCTACTTCCTTCAGAATGAAAATTTTTGCATTTAAGAGAGTGCTTTCTTGCAAAAGATGTGACAGTTTTATTTTACAGTTAATATGATATTAAATTTACTTATGGAATGAAACATAAGCTACTAGGCATTTTGTATTAACCACGTGAATACCTGTTACTGAACACAATGACTACTGGATGAAGCAACATTATCTAGATTGTGAAGTAATTTTAGTACACTGTACACAACTGGAGTCTCCTGGCTAGGAGCATGATTTCATGCTCATGTTAACACATTTCCTGAATGCAGAGCACTGTCTGTTTTGTACTATTGTGAAATTTCATTGTGCTAATGGAACATAAAACACCCTATTTTTCTAGAGAGCTCTTGGCATTTCTCAGCTACATAAAGTCATTCAGTTTATGGCCTTGTAACACTATCTGATGTATTTAAAATCACACAACTCACCGATCTTACTGCCTTTATTTACTTGGTGACCAGCTGACCTTCAAAGATTCATCAGAAGGAAAGGACATGTGGCATTCACATTATGAGTTTAGGTCAGTTCTGGATTCCTGTAGTTGATGAAAAACCAGCCAGCTCTGATACTATAGGATTTGTTAAATGGCCATAGATGAAATTTAATTTACATTTTGCAGATTTGGGGACTTTAGAAGTTCGTCCAAACTTCTACATCTATTACAGAACCTTTAAAAATAACAGCTGGAGTGCCTGGGTGGCACAGTTGGTTAAATATCTGATCATGGTTTTGGCTCAGATCATAATCTCATGGGGGGTGAGGTAGAGCCCCATGTTAGGCTCTGCGCTCAGCAAGGAGTCTGCTTGAGATTCCCTCTCCTCTCCTTCTGCCCTTTCTCCTACTTTATCTCTTTCTCTCAAATAAATCTTAAAAAAATAACAGCTATGCAATGAGCACAATGAAAATATATTCACTGCTACTAAAGTTGCTAATACTTTTACCTATAGTGACTGAATTCTGTTGAGGGTATCAGCAGGAATAAAAAAAGTATTTTTTGTTTGATCATGTAACCTCCTGAAAACCTGGGTTTTCTATTAATTTCTACTACAAAATTTAGAAGTACCATTTCATGAATGCAGAATAGTAAGTAATGTGTTTAAGTAAATAGCTTTTGAATATTATAACTATATTTTTATAAAGACTTTGCTATGCATGCAATATGATGAACTATTATGCAAATGTATTCTACTGTTAATATGCATTCACAGCATACCTGCATAATGGTTCCAAAGGAACTGTTACAAGATACACTCTGAATATATATGAAGAATAATAGACACATGTTGTGGGTTCAATGTATAGTAAGGGTCTAAAAAGCAGAATACATGGTTTCATTAATACTCACTCACTGAAATGCTGATGAAACAAAAAGAGACATATTGCGGTATAAGTCTGAATACATACTAAATATATACCACAAATTTAGCCAACCTTTATGAGCTCTTTGATAGTACACAGTAATGTGATGAATGGTATTTTGTTATAGAATTTTAGCTGGTCTATAAACAGAATGATTTAGATTGGATAATATAGCTTACATCTGAATAAAATGAACCACTTAGAAATTTGTACCTACGATCTATTGATCCAAGTATAAGTTTGGTGGGTCTGCTTCCCATAAGAGAGAATAAGCTTCTACTAGACTGGTCCTCTCACATATTACAATAAGCCATTTTAGAGAAAATAATACAAAAACAAAACAAAACAAAAACCCCTACCTGAAGACCATGGATAAAGATAATGGACAAAAGCTGAGCTATTTTGGAAGAAAGTTAAAACTTAAATGAATGAAGAAAATGGGATGTTTGATTTCCTGGTTTATGCAAGCTTTGGACTAAAGGCAACAAGTTGAAGTTCCAGTAGAAAAACCATGACATTTCTGATGGTCTAAGGAATCAGAAGACCACTCAAGATGGCCATTGTCATACAAAAAATGACAAATCATCCTGATTATTAAAGAGCTAGGGAAGAGGAAGCCCAGGTTTGTGTATAAACTCTGCCCAAGTGTCTGAATTATGCTTAAGAACTGAAAAATTGAACTGAGATTTGAGATACCATAGTTGAGGCAGAGTTTTCAATTTGAAAATCAAATCAAGAAAATTACCTTCCAAGACCAAAACCCAAAACCAAACCAAACCAAAACAACAACAACAACAATAAAAACCCAACACTCTTCAAAGGAATGTAAAGGAATCCAGAGTCCCTGCAATATAACAATCAATATATAGGGTATAACCTGCAATTACTTGACATACAAAAAACCAGGAAAATGTGACACATTTTCAAGAAAAAGAATCCATAGAGGCTGTAATCATTTTCATTGTTGCATAATAAATTATCACAAATTTAACAGCATAAAAATACGTACACTTATTATTTCACAGATCCCATGGGTCAGGAGTCCAAGCTCAGCTTAGCTGAATCCTGTGCTCAGAGTTACAGGGTATCTGCTTGGCTGAATTCTCATCTAGAAGTTCTGGAAGAATCTGC
>RCUC01162074.1:0-75000 GCA_003697995.1 Taxidea taxus jeffersonii
TTTAAAAAAATAAAAAATAAAATCTCTTCTTGGTAAATTTATTTTTGTATTAGAATTAGAGTATGTTGTATTATGAAACAGTGAAAAGGTATCATTAATGGCTGTTTAAATTTATATGTAAGTAGCTAAATAATTTTTTAATCTTATATTCAGTTTTATCTTATACTAAATATCTCATTTTGCATAGGATATTATAGACGAGATTCCTTTTCCTTATTAAGCCATAAGATTAATAGTAGCCTTTTCCTTGATTGCTTGAAACTAATTGAGCTTGGTTTTTCTTAACTTGGCCATAAGCATGGCCAAGTTTTTTTTTTAACTTGGGCATAAGCATGTGTGAGTAAGTGTTCCCATATTTTAGTCATGGTGAATTATGAGCATATTAAAAATAATTATCTTAACCTCATAAATCTTTTAGTCAAGTTTATTTTAGTGCTTACTTTAATCTTCCTGTTAATGTCTTCTAGTTTTGGTCAGATATATACAGGTGGCAGTAAATTATAGATTTGAGCTGTATTTAGTAGATAAAAAGGCCAGTGGCATAATGTATTATAGCTGTAGTTCATAATCAAGTGTCTGTTGAAAGCTTTGAGGCATTAATGAAACCCATCTCTTTTGCTGCTTATTGGAATTGGGATCTTATTTTTTAAACTGAATACAATAATTTAGTTTCATTGGCAGATTTTGAAAAATAAAGAATTAGAGATGCCATTCTATGGAGGAAAAAGTAAAGTGACATTTGCCAAACACTAATAGGGTTAGAGTAGATCCTCTAAGTTAATTCATGCTGTTGAAGGTAGGCACAATTAGTAATATGAACATTTAGTTGGTTTAGGAAAAAAGAAACAGCAGCATATTAACAAAAATCAGGATCATTATTGTTATAATGTTTAGCAAATATAATAATGAACATAACACATTTTGAGATTATAGGCTTCTAGATTGGAGGCCTACATGGTATATATCAGGTACTTATGAGACAGTGTGAGCACATTAGTTACATGTTCCACGAGGTATTTTCTCAGCTATGTTCAACAGTGTGCTTTGCGATCGCTTCTCCATTTGTTGAATTCAGGATGACCTTTGAATGAATAAAGTCAAATAGGATTAAGGCAGGAATTGTTCAACAATAGAAAAGAGCAACAGATGTAGCCGACTTTGAACGTGGGAGGATTGTTGATGCACTGTTGCTTAAAGGGAGTGTCTATAGTGGGGGGAAAGGATAAGGAAAGGGAAAGTAAAAAAATAAGTTTATAAAATACTAAAAATTTAGAAAAGGAGTAAAAATAGTCCAAAATACCTCTCCAAAGTCTTTCATAGTTGGGAAGAAATTGTCTTGTAATTTAAAGACCCTTTAAATTATATAACTTTTTTCCTTTTGTATTACAAAGATATAGTTTGGGGGGGAATATATATATACACACTCTTTCAAAATATGGATGGAAAATATATGTGGTTAGGAAAACTGCAGGTAATACTATGTGGTATTTGTGAAGGCTGTTCTTTCTGTTGTCTTATTTGTTCCATTTTGAGCTATAACAATATAAAACTATGAATGTTGCACACAAATTATTCTGTTAATTTTAAACATAAAGTAACAAAAGATAAGATTCCAAAATAATTGTATCTGTGGTGAGACTGTACTTAATTTGTGACTGATATATGTGAAACATTTTAAAACAGTCATTGCATATAAATCACTTTGTTTCATCTTAGTTTGCTTTGTTTCTTATACAATAGAGTTGGTTTATTTTTTAAAAGACTATTAGTTTGTCATATAGATTCTGTTTTCAGATTATTTAATTTAAAACAAAATCTAATCCTTGGTGTCTATTGTATACTAAATACACATCCTGCAAGAACTGACTGTTTTGGCACCAGTGTTTTCTGGTTCCTGATAATGTAAGTCCCTGAGTGAGCTATTGTAGTTTATGATAATGAATAATCTTTAAGTTGTAAAAAAAAAAAAGAAAAAGAAAAAGAAAGGCAGCAAAATGAATAAAAAAATGAATAAAGAAACATTTAAAACAAAGAGATAATTTTATGCTTCAACTATTAACTGGAAGTTCTTTAGAAAGCTTAGTGGGAAAGTTTATGAGGAAAAATAAACAATGAAATGGTTTTATCTGTTTGGTTTATTAAAATTACATGCTTAGTCTTAAAGGAACATTGTATATGAAATACTTAAACTGCTAAAACTTAATGTAGCATTCTTAGAATAAATTTCTATGAATCTCTGTAATAGTTAACGCTCATAATGCCTATAGTTCATTTTCAAATGCCTATAGTTCATTTTCAAATACATGAAGGAATATAAAAGGATAGTTATAGAAATATTAATACATGATTTAATTCAGTGATTAAAAAATTGGGATAAGAAAGAAAAATGTAAACATGTTGAATCAATAGTTACACTCCCTCAGAGGTGAAAAATTTATCCATGGTTTCTTGATCTGAAACAAGGTTTTCAAGTAGATTTCCATTCCCAATCTGTTATTTAGAAGTGATTATTTAAAATTTGATAATATATATCTTCTTTCCACTACCACCACCACCAAATCTAAAAAGTAATCATTTAATTTTCTGATTTGTCTTTTGGTTTCTTTTTGCTATTTAGACTTATGACTGTGTAAGGGGAAATAATGCATAATAATACAGTAATCATATAGCCATAAGATAGCATAGAGAGGGTAAATTGCCATAAGGACTTGTGATATATGTAATGTGGTATGGAATTTGGGAGAAAGGAAACACAAGGAAAGGTTTTGTGGCTTAAATGGCGTTTGAGTTTATATCTTATTGGTTTGGTAGAATTGGAACGTAGAAATGGCAGAGGAATATCTCAAGCAAGTGAAATAGTATGAGCAGTGCCTCACGTGAACCCTATGCAGATGTCTTTCTCAGATATTTGCAGTTCTCTTCGCATACTTTCTCTTCTGTTCCTTTATGACTGCATATGTTGGCCTTCTACCTAGAGCTTCCAATACTCTATCTCTTAATAGCTAACTCAAGTGCTTCCTTCTGTGTGAGGATCTCTCCTGGACCACCAAAGTAGAGACCATCACTCCATTCTTTGTGATTCCCATTTAATTTCCTATATCTCTATTTTGTATTACAGCTGTTCATTTGTGTATCTCTCTTCCCTGTAAGACTGAGCTCCTAAATTTGTACCTGTCATGTCAGTTCAGATTCCTGGACTCCTGCTGTATGCCAGGCAATAAAGACAGAGTAATGAACAAGACAGAGCTCTGTCCTTGGGGAGCTCATATTCTAGAAAGATAGAATGATTACAAATAAGTAATTAAAGAATAGATTTCATATTTGATACAAAAATAAAACAAGAGGTTAAATAGTGATAGGAGATGGGGCACCTGGGTGACTCAGTCACTTAAGCGTCTGTCTTGGGCTTGGGTCATGATGCTGGAGTCCCGGTATTGAGCCCCATGTTCTTCTCTCTGCTCAGTGGGGAATCTGCTTCTTCCTCTCCCTCTGCTCTTCCCTCCCACCTTGTGCTCTCTCTCTCTCAAATAAATAAATAAAAATTTTTTTTAAAAAAGAGTGATAGGAGGATTGTATTTTAATTAAGTGGTCATGGAAGTTCTTTTTGAGAAGGTGAAGTGTCAAGGAGTAAGCCATATAAAGATTTGGGGAAAGAGCTTCCCTTGGCAAAGGAAACATCAAGTGTAAAGTCCTGCGGGTATAAATTTAGGATTGGGGGTCATATGAGGCCTCTCTTTAGAAGTGACATTTATGCTGAGATCTGAAAGGTGAGTATGGATTGGCCAGTTGGATAGTGAAGGAGGGAAGAGGGGGCAGTTTATGCTGAAAGAACAATGGTTGCCATGTTAGAGAAGTTTACCATATTAGAGGAAATGATAGGCAGGTGTGGCTAGAGCAGAATGATTAAGGGGAATGAATAGCACAACATGAAGCTGAGATCTGAAGAGGGCCAGGCATTCAAAGACTGTGTTCTCCCAAGGAAATGGGAATCTATTAAAGAGTTTTAAGCAGGGAAATAATACAAGCAGAAATATCTTTGAAAAGATCACTCTCATTTTTGTGAAGGTGATTGGACAAGGCAGGGGATAGAAGTACAAGGGAATGGAAACAGAAAAAAGTAGTCTGGACAAAACAATTGGTTGAGACCAGAGTGGTAACATACAGATAGAGAGAAGTAAGTACAAGATATTTTAAATTCACAAGATCTTGCTTTTGGTGTTATATGTAAGAAATCTTTGTCTAAACCAAGATTTCAAAAGTTTCCTCCTATATTTTCATTAGAAGTTTTATGGTTTATATGGTACAAGGTATGAATCAGAGATTTTTTTGTCTTTATTTTTTGGTCGATGCTTTTTCTTTTTTTAGCATATGGATATCCAGTTGTCCCAGCACCACTTGTTGCAAAGACTATCCTTTCTTCTCCGAATTGCCTTTATACATGTGTGAAAAATAAAATATGTACATGTAGGTCAGTTTCTTTCTTTCTTTTTTTCTTTTTTTAAGATTTTATATATTTGTCAGAGAGAGCACAATCAGGCAGAGTGGCAAGCCTAGGCAGAGGGTGAAGCAGGTTCCTCTTTGAGCAACGAGCCCAGTGTGGAACTTGATCCCATTTGGGATCATGACCTGAGTGGAAGGCAGTGGCTTAACTGATTGAGCTACCCAGGCATCCCTGTAGGTCAATTTCCAGACTATTGTGTTCCAATTGTCTGACTACCTTTATACATTACTATCCTGTTTTGATTAGTGTTGCTTTATCCTAAGTCACAAAGTCATAAAGTCTGAGTCTTCCAACTTTGTTCTATTTCAAAATTGTCTTGGCTATTCTACCCTTTGCATTTTCATATATGCACATTTTAGAATCAGCTTGTCAATTTCTAGTTGGGATTACACTGAATCTGTAATTCAGTTTGGGGAGAATTAACAACTTATCAATACTGAGTCCTTAAATTCATGAACACAGCATATCTCTCCATTTATTGGGTCTTCTTTAATTTCTCCTAGCAATGTTTTATAGTTGTCAGTGTGCAAGTATTCCATATTTTTAGTCCAGTTTATGCCCAAGTGTTTCATATTTTTAAAGTAGTTGCATATGATAATTTTTAAGTTAAACTTTTTACTTTGAGTTAATTATAGATTCACATGCAGTTTCAAGAAATAGTACAGAGAATCTCATACACATTTTATCCAGTTTCCCCCAATAGTAACATCTTACACAACTGTAGTATAGTATCACAACCAAGATATTGACATTGATACAGTCAAAATACAAAACATTTCCACCACCACAAGGATAACTAGAGTTTCCTTTTTATAGCCACAACCACCAGTAGACTGTGATAAGTAAAGCCCTTACAAATATGAAAAGCCCACAGCTAACATACTTGATGGTGAAAATTGAAAGCTTTTTCTCCAAGATAAAGAACAACACAATGATAGCTGCTTTTACCATGTCTATTCAGTCTCCTCAGTCCTAGAAGTCCTAACCAGAGCAGTTAGGCAAGAAAGAAATAAAAGACATCCTAATCAAAAAGGAAGAAGTAAACTTGATCTTGAACTTTTGGCCTTTGAACTGTGAGAAGTAAATTTCTGTTGTCCATAAGCCATACGGTCTATGGTAGTTTGTTATAACAGCATGAACAGAGTAAGACAACTAGTATATTAGCCTCCTACAGCTGCCATAACAAAATACCACAGGCTGGGTGGCTAAAACAACAGAAATTTGTTTTCTCACAGTTGTGAAGGCTGGAAGGCAAGAACAAGGTATTTGCAGATTTGGTTTCTTCTAAAGCTCTCCTGGGTTTGCAGAGATGGCTGCCTTCTTGCTGTGTCCTCATCATCTTTGTTCTATATTTGTATATGTATGGTGTCTCTTTGTGTATCTAAACATCTTATAAGGATATCCGTCACATTTGATCAGGGCTCCCCTTATGACCTCATTTAACCACAAAAACCTCTTTAAAGGTCCTTATACAATCACATTCTGAGGTACAGGGTATTAGGGCTTCAACATACAAATTTTAGGGAAACACAGTTGGGCCCATAACAAGCTAATATCTGACTTTCAAAACTCAGCATTAAAAAAATTGAATACTCAGTCAGCAAATGGGCAAAATACGTTACTAGGCATCCTGCTGAAAAGAATATACAACTGTCAAACTAATGAAAAGGTGCTCAGCATCAGTAACCTTCAGAAAATACAAACTAAAGCCACAATGACGTATCATCACACACCTATGAGAATGGCTTAAATAAAAATGAGAGCAACCCCAGTAGGAAGGGAAAGGGGTACCCCACTATTGCCAGATGAAGGTAGAAGTCCAGGTTCTCCATGTAGACACTGGTGAGTTCATATTAACACCTGGCAATGTGGAAGTCTAGGTGCCTACTCTGCCTTTGCCTCTATGGATAGGAGTAGGCCACAGTTTTTTCTATGGTGTTTGGCTGGAGTTCATGGTTGGTGTCTGGATGTTTTCTATCTTGCTAGGTTGCCCTTTATCTGTTCTGTGATGAGAGAGGGCAGGCTTTTGTTGGGAATTTTATTTTTGCGGATTGGCTTTTCAGATTTGCCAGCTTCTTTTTAGCTTCGATCTGGGATACATGAAACAAAAAGAAGCACAGGGATATGAGGAGGTGGAGATGCAACGGGGGCGGGAGTTAAGGTGGTAGGAAAAGTAAAAATGAAAGAAGATGGGATCGGGAGGGAGAAAAACCAAAAGAGACTCTTAATGTCATAAAACAAACTGAGGGGGGTGGGGGGAAGAGGGGTTGGGTGAGGGTGGTGGGGTTACATCATATGTTTAAATAAAGCTTAAATAAAGTAAAAAAAAAAAAACAAAAAAAACAAAAAACAAAAAAAAAGAAGCACAGGGAACTCATTGTATTATTCCTTGGGTCCTGAAGTCCCTAGACAGTCTCCCTTCTTTTCAGAGTCTCTTTATGTTTGTTTGCTATAATGTTCAGAGTTTTTAGTTTGTACTTACAGGGAGGACTAGAGGAAGTCCATCTATGTCTTCCTGGAAGAAGTAGTCAGTAATTTTTTAAATTTCCAATTATTTGTATAGACATGCAGTTGATTTTTTTATACTGATATTTTACTCTGCACATTTGTAAAACTTACTAGTTCTAGTGTTACTTTTTAAATTTACATGGTATTTTATACTTAAATGATTTACAAATAAAAATCATTTTTCTTCCTTTCCTATATGGATGACTTTTATTTTCTTGCCTTATTACACTGGCTTGAACATCCAGTTCAAAGTTTGATGGAAGTGTTAAGACTAGAATTCCTTGTCTTGTTCTTATTTTAGTGGGAAAGATTTGGTCTTTCACCATTAAATATTGGGTTTTCTCTGATGTTCTTTATCAGATTGGGGACTTTTCCTATATTCCTAATTTGTAAGGATTTTTATGAAGAATAGATTTTGGATTTTGTCAGATGCTTTCTCTGCATCCATAGAGATGATCATTTGCTATTTTTTAAAATCTTTAATACTATGATATATGTTGGGTGCCTGCATGGCTCAGTTGTTTGGGCAACTGCCTTTGGCTCAGGTCATGATCCTGGAGTCCCCGGATCGAGTCCCGCATCAGACTCCCTGCTCAGCAGGGAGTTTGCTTCTCCCGCTTACCTCTCTCCTCTCATACTCTCTCTCTCTCATTCTCGCTCTCTCTCAAATAAATAAATAAAATCTTTAAAAAAAATACTATGATATATGTTGACTGATTTCCAAGTGAGTTAAAGGAAAATTTCAATTCATCAAGTTGTATATATTAAAAATGTACAGCTTTTATATGTCAGTCATGCCTTAATAAAGTGGTTTTAAAAAGATAATTTTCATAAAGGATAAAATCTGGACTCATACAAATATAATATTAGCCCGTGTCAAAGACTTTTTAGACCAATTTTTAAGTGAGGGATCAAAAAGATGTTACAGTCTGGTCAAATGAGAATCTTAAGAACTAACGCACATATGGATAAAAAATGTTGAAATGGATTTATGTAAAGATGGATGTAAAACTGACTTTTTGATTGGAGGAGTTCACCAGGTTGAATTTATTTGCATGTATAGGCTTACATCAGATACATTGTGGATTTGGTTCCAGGTCACCACAGTAAAGTGAATATCACAGTAAATCATGTCAGATGAATTTTTTGGTTTCCCAGAGCATATTAAAGTTATGTTTATACTATATGTAGTCTGTTAAATGTGCAATAACACTGTCTAAAAACATGTACAAACCTTAATTTAAAAATACTTTATTGCTAAAAAAAATGTTAAACACCTGAGCTTTTAACAAGCCAGTCTCTTCGCTGGTGGAGAGTCTTGCCTCAGTGTTGACGGCTGCTGACTGATCAGGGTGGTGGTTGCTGAAGGTTGGTGTGGTTGTGGCAGTTTCTTGAAATGAGACAACAGTGATGTTTGCTGCATTCCCGGACTCTTCCTTTCACAAACAATTTCTCAGTAGCATGTGATGTCATTTGATAGCATTTTATCTACAGTAGAACTTCTTTCAAAATTGGAGGTGTGTCCTCTCAGACGCTGCTGCTGCTTTATTGACTTAAGTTTTGTAATGTTCTTAATCTTTCATTGTTATTTCAATAATCCTTCACAGCATCTTCACCTGGAATAGATTTCATCTCAAGAAGCCACTTCTTTTGCTCATTCACAAGAAGCCACACCTTATCCATTCAAGTTTTATTAAGAGATTGCAGCAATTCAGTCACATCTTTAGGCTCCACTTCTAGTTCTTTTGATGTTTCCACCACATCTGCAGTTATTTCCTCCACTGAAATCTTGAACTCCTCAAAATCATCCATAGGGTTAGAATTAACTTCTTCTAAACTCCTGTTTTTGCTGATATTTTGACCTCTTCCCATGAGTCCGGAATGTTAATGGCATCTAGAATGATGAATGCTTTCCAGAATATTTTCAGTTTGCTTTGCCCACATTCATCAGAGGAATTACGGTCTGTGGCAGTTAGAGCCTTATGAAATGTATGCCTTAAATAATAAGAAGGAAAGCCTAAATGACTCAATCCATGGGCTGCAGAGTGGATGTTGTATTAGCAGGCATGAAATCAACATGATGCAAAATGTCATTTTGCATCTCCATCAGAGCTCATGGGTGATTAGGTACATTGTCAGTGAGCAGTAATTTTTAGAAAGGAATCATATTTTCTGACCAGTAAGTGTCAACAGTGGGCTTAAAATATTCAGTAAACCATGTTGTAAACAGATATGCTGCCAACTAGGCTTCCATTTATAGCGCACAGACAGAATAGATTTAGCATAATTCTTAAGGGTCCTAGGATTTTCAGGATAGCAAATAAGCATTACTTCAGCTTAAAGTCACCAGCTGCTTTAAACCCTAATAAGAGACTCTGTCTGTCCTTTGAAGTTTTGAAGTCAGGCATTCTCTTCTCTTCTCTTGTCATGAAGGTCCTAGACGACACCTTCTTCCAATAGAAGGCTGTTTCATCTAATAGAAAATTTGTTGTTTAATGTAGACATCTTCATTAATGATCTTATCTAGATCAGGATAACTTGCTGCAGCTTCTACATCAGCACTTGCTTCTTCTCCTTGCACTTTCATGTTAGAGAGATGGCTTCTTTCCTTAAACACATGAGCCAGTTTTTGCTAGTTCAGACTTTTCTTTGGCAACTGCCTCATCTCTTGGAGCCTTCATGGAATTGAAGGAAGTTAAGGCCTTGCTTTGGATTAGGCTTTGGCTTAAGAGAATGGTATGCCTGATTTGATCTGTTATCCAGACCACCAAGACTTTCTCCATATCAGCAATAAGGCTGTTTTGCTTTATTATCATTCACGTGTTTTGCTGGAGTAGTACTTTTCATTTCCTTCAAGCTTGGCTGTTTGGCAAGAGGCCTGACTTTTGACCTTTCTTGGCTCTCAACACCTCTTCCTCACTAAACTTAATCATTTGTAGCTTTTGGTTTAAAGTGAGAGACATGCGACTCTTCCTTGTATTTGAGGCTGTTATGAGGTTATTGATTGGTCTAATTTCAATAGTATTGTGTCTCAGGGAATAGGGAGGCCTGGGGAGAGGGAGAGAGGTGAAGGAACAGCTAGTCAGTGGAGCAATCAGAATACGACACATCTGTTGATTAGGTTTGCCATCTTCTGTGGGTGTGTTTTGTGGCACCCCAATACAGGTACAGTAGCAAAATCAAAGAGCATAGATCACCATAACAAATATAATAATGAAAAAGTTTGAAATACTGCAGGAATTACCAAAGTGTGACACAGAGACACAGAATAAGCAAATGCTGTTGGAAAAATGGCACCAATTGACTTACTGAATGCAGGGTTTCCACAGACCTTCAATTTGTAGAAAAATACAGTATCTGCAAAGTTCAGTAAAGCAAAGTACAATAAAATATGGTATGCCTACATATAGATAAGAATTGTTTCTATCGCTGTTGATTTCCTGCAAGTTAACTTTAATCTCTATAGAGATTAATCTCAACTGGAGATCATTTTGTCCCCCAGGAAACATTTGGCAATACCTATAGACTGTTTTTAGTTATCACACTTGAAGGAGTGACATTACTGGCATCTGGTCCATAGAGGCCAGAGACACTCCTGTAATGCCCTTCCCGCCACAACAGAGGAGTATTCAACCCCAAATGTCAAAAGTGCCAAGGTTGAGAAACCCTGTTGTTTGTTGCAAAGTAACTTGGTGTAAGACAAAGATGCATATATCTAGATGTCCAAATAACTACTGGGGGCTCCAGCATTGCTTTGAAAAGACATCAGTAATGTATTTTGTTTGTTCCAAAGTACCAGAATTTTCTTAAATTCATTAAATCAACTATGCATTCCTGGGAATAAACCTCACTTGGTCAAGATGAATTATCTTTTTAATATATAATTGGATTTGATTTGTTAAAATTTTTTTACATCTATTTTCATGAGGGATATTGATCTGGAGTTTTCTTTTCCTGTAGTATCTTCATACAATTTTGGAATCGAGGTACTGCTGGACTTCTAGAATAAGTTGAAAAGTACCCTTTTCTATTTTCTGTAAGAGAATTGAGATGATTTCTATTTTCTGTAGAATTGAGATGATTTCTTCTTTAAATGTTTGGGAGAATTAATCAATAAAGCCATGTATATCTGGGGTTTTCTTTGGGGTGAATTTTTTTAGGTACAAGTTAAATTTCTTTGTACAGAGCTATTCAGATAATCTCTTTCTTCTTGAGAGAGCTGTGGTAGCTTGTATCTTTCAAGGAATTTGTCCATTTCATCTTGACTGTCAAGTTTTTTTTAGCATAAAGTTGTTCATAATTTTCCTATTTTGTTAATATCTGTAGAATCTGTAGCTATTTTACCTCTCTAATTTCTGATATTGGTAACCTTTGTCTTCTCTTTTTTTTTTCCCTCTGTGATGAATCTGGCTAAAGTTCTGTCGATTTTATTGATGTCTCAAGTGCTTAGAACAGTGTGGCACATAGTAGTATCTTAACAATTTTTGTAAAAGCATACACATATATGTCTAAATTAAATATTTAACTCAAAAGAGTTGAACCTCTGGCTAATGCCAGATCTGAGGAAATACCCAATAAATTTTTGTGAGCAGAATCTTGAGGGGGACCCAAGCCAGGTCACGGTTTACTGGAAGACTTATTTAATACTAGAAACTGAGGAGAAATTCTAAGGTTTATACCATGAGAAACTCTAAGGTTTATACCATAGCAAAATTCCTTTTCTGAGTACTAAAATAAAAATATATTTGAGACCAGAAGATGGGAATGTAAACTGGTAAGAATAAACTGTGGATGAAAACCCATTGTTGCCTCGCTGGATCAGAATCACCTGCACACCTCTTAACCTACTGAACCAGGATTTTCAAGTCAGGTGTCACCTGACTCTCCCAGTGATTCTGATGGCTGACATATTTGAAAAGTCTAATTTAGAAGAGGATTACTTGTAGATTGGAAGTGAAATGAAACTATAGGTGCTTGAAAAAACTGATTTAATACGTTAAACCGGTGCCAAGTAGTAAATAATTACTTTGTACCTATAACTCATATTACAAAGTTTGTACTGTAATATAGTAAGACTAATTAATTTACTTAAATTTTAATCCCATTGAATTTTATTTTAAATGTGTCTTAAAGGTACCTCTGGAAAGTTGGATAAAGCTTCTGTGGAAATCTAGCTTGGAAAAAAGTGTTTTTAATGATGTTTTTGTGACTTAAACCATTGATGTCATATTTTTAAATAAAATTTTCAATCCCCTCATTAAGTCCTTCCTTTGTGGCAAGTATAAACTCCATAAGAATGGGACTTGTTTTGCCTGCCATTTTATTGCCATTCCTAATATGTAATGGATGTTCAGTAAATTCTTCTTGAATGAAAAATTCACCACATAGTTCCTTGTGGCACTTTGATAAAATTAGAATAACTGAGGGGTTTTGACCATTTTACCTTAAATTTCCTTGTGGGACAATTAATTAAACTTCTTTGGCTTGGTTTCATCTCTTTCGTTCTTAAAAGGCATGCCAGGTTTTAAGTTGCAAGCTCAAATAGCTGCAGGGTCCTCTTGTGAGATATTAACTGGGAAAATAGACTTTACATGGGTCAGACAGGTTCTCAGTGATGCATATTGCCTTGCATGTAATAAGTACTTAGTGCTTTTTAGTTGAATAAATGAATCTTAATTCACTCCTCTTTCTTTTTTTTTTTGTTTTATAAATGATAAAACTAAAACCCAGAATGGATGTTATTAAGACTAATATCACATAGCTCTTTAAAATTCAGGGCCAGAAATAGAATTCAGGCCCCTGGATCTAATCTTTCTAGATAATATTTCATTTCTGAGTCGGTTATAGAAAGAACGATTTTTCAGGGTACTGAATCTTCCCTAAGATCCTTGGTATCCTGAGGTCCTAGCATGAAGTGAGTCATATATTCTTTTTCTTTTTTTTAAGATTTTAATATATTTATTTAAGAGCGAGCAGGGGAGAGAGAGAGAGAGAGAGCATGAGCACGGAGAGGGACAGAGGGACAAAAAGACTCCCTGCTGAGCAAGGAGCCCAACCTGGGGTTTGACCCCAGGACCCTGAGATTATGACCTGGGCCAAAGTCAGAAGCTTAATCAGTTGTGCCACCCAGGTGCTCCAGGTGCCCCGTGAGTCATATAGTCAGCCTGGAATCACACTGCCAAGTCCATAGACTGTGCCTCTTAAGAAGCAGAACAAGTTATTTAAGCTCTCTATCTTTTAATGTACTCATCTATAAAATAGGGATAATAATGCTTATTTCATAGTGCTATTGTGAGGATTAAATATGGTAACATATGTAAAGTACTCAGAGTAGTGCCTTGAACATAGTAAATTCTGTATTAGTTTCTACTACTATTGTTGTTCTTAATTCATTTGTCTTAGAATCTGACACCCCCCAAAAGACATTAGGCCATTTTCTTGGAGTTCTTTTTTAATCTTTCTTCCCTTCCTTAGCAACTTTCAAATCCTTGGGGTAGAGGTGTGGAGGATTAGTGAGAATTAAAAAAGAAGAAAAGTTCATTATTCTTGTCATTGACAGATTTGTCTTTGTTTCCAAAGCTCTCTTGAATTGAGGTATCTAACATGTATATGTATTGTGGAAGAGAGGTTGACAGGCTACTAAAATTTATGAAGATTTTTCAATGAAAGCACTTTTTTTCTTAACTTTCTTAAAATTTTGTCATAGATGAAACATATATAAATGTATTTTCTGGAACAAGGTATGAGGATTTTAAAATTGTTCTATTCTACCTGACACCTCGATTCTTTAATAGTGTACTTGGTGAGATTGAAACTGTGAATGGCTGAAAACCACTGGTATAGGATATATTATGTTAAAGGAGTTGGGGGACAGAATCATCTCTATTTCCTGAGTTATACGATGTTATATTAACTTTTGGAGATAGTCTTCAAGGGTCCTGTTAAAGCCAGTGTATTGTTTCGTTTTGTTTTCCTTCTTGTCTGGGCACAGAACTGATTTTATTTGTTGCTGAGGAGCTGGCCACAATTATACAGGAATGGAATAATTAACACTTAAAGGGAGTGTTCATTCTCTCCAGTACTGGCCCATAGTGTTTCCGAAGGAAAAGAGATTGCCAAGAAGCAGTGGGAATCTCTTTCCCACTAAAGGCCAGGCTCACAGGTTCCAGAGTACTCTGGAGCCTGATTGTTTGCTGATTTGTAAACAATGAAATAGAAGAGGAGCCAGCAATGCAAATCATTTTTCAGTACTATTCAACATCTATTAATTGGGTATGCATTATCTGTTTGCTGTATTGTATCACCATCTAATTCCTTGGAACCTTTTAACATTTGACTTCAGTACTAAAATTAGGGTCTTTGAAGATTTACAGTAAAAAACTGTTAGAAGTAATCAGTAGACATTAAACTGCCATTGCTTTCTGGTAGTATTTATTATGTAATAGTATAAAACCACAACTATCCAAACTTCAGTTTGAATATGTAAAAAATATATGTTGTAAGGAATTCCCACTCTTAATTTCTATTAGTTTCAGTCCCTGGGTCTGCCTCTATTAGAGGGCGGGGACTGTTTCATCACTAAGATGATCCTAGTTCCTAGGCCCAGGGTTAGCACTTGGGTATATGGTATAAATATGGTATAAATACCATAGTGGAATAAATGAATAAACCTCTGCCTTGATGCTAATCCTCTGCCTGTCTCTTCTCAAAGTGTGGCCTCTGGAGGTCCATGAGATAGTCCTTTGGGTTTGTGAAGTAAAGGACATTTTCATAATAATACTAAGACATTATTTGCTTTTTTCACCATGTTGATATTTGCACAGATTGGGCAAAAGAAATAATGGATTAAAACCCTCTTGCATCAACATATGAATCAAGGCTGTGGCACCAAATTGTTAGCAGAAGTCATTGTATTCTTAATGGCCATGCAGACTTAGTTGAAAAAAACAAAGCAAAACAAAACCAGGTTTACTTTAGAATGTATTTATGGGGGCACCTGGGTGGCTCAGTAGGTTAAAGCCTCTGCCTCTGCTCAGGTCATGATCCCAGGGTCCTGGGATCGAGCCCCGCATTGGGCTCTCTGCTGGGGAGCCTGCTTCCTCCTTTCTCTCTGCCTGCCTCTCCACCTACTTGTGATCTCTGTCTGTCAAATAAATAAAATCTTTTTTTAAAAGTGTATTTATGAAGCAGTAAAAACTAATCATTTTATTAAATCTTAATCTTGGAGTACACAGTCTTGTAATATTCTGTGTTAGAAAGTATGCATAAAACACTTTTCCTGCACATCACAGTACCACCATTATCTCAAAAGGAAGGACTTGCTCTGTTGTTTGGGTTGTAAGCTTGGTTAGGTGTCTGTGTCAGGGAACACCATTCTTACTGGAAAGAATGACAAATTGGTTATTTAGACTTGGTTATTTGGTACATATTTTCTCAAAACAGGAACAAAATGATCCTGTCACTTCAAGGGAAACAACTGACAGTATTTGTTGCCAGTGATAATATTAGAGCTTTCAAACAAAAATTAGAATTTTAAAAGACTCATTTCTGTCACTTTGAGCTTGAGATCTTCCCAGTACTTGAAAAATTTTTCTGAAAAGATAGGTGATAATATTAAGAAATGTTATTTTCAATATTATATAACAAAACATGGCAATATTGTCAGGGAATCTGTTTTCCAAATATCCAGTGGATAATGTTTCAAAATTATGCAGAGATAAAAATTCTTTTCGAAGTGCAAAATGATCAATGGATTTTAACAATTAACAGAATTTGTAAAGTTCATCAGTGTGGTTTCAGACTCTACATGGCAACTAATCTTTAAGAAACCACTACTTGTGAGTTTCAGTATAGTATCAAAGAAGAATACACAGAATTGCCTGAAAAAGCTTT
Source organism: Taxidea taxus jeffersonii (assembly GCA_003697995.1). Lineage (NCBI taxonomy): Eukaryota > Metazoa > Chordata > Mammalia > Carnivora > Mustelidae > Taxidea > Taxidea taxus. The sequence goes on from RCUC01162074.1 coordinate 15,902, forward strand.
TAAAGTGCCTTTTTCCAACTGTGTATCTGTATGCTAGATTTTCATTACTTCAACCAAAACAACACGTTACAACAGATTGAAAATGGCAGATATGAGAATCCAGCAATCTTCTTTTTCTCATTTAGGTTTACTTATTTATGTGAGAGAGAGAAAATGTGAGCACCGGTGGGGGTGGGGATTTGGGAAGAGGGAGAGGGAGAATCTTGGAGCCTAATTCAGGGCTCAGTTTCACAACCCTGAAATGATGACCTGATCCAAAATCAGAAGTCAGACACTGAACCGACTACATCTCCCAAGCATCCCCCAGCTATGTTCTATTAAGCTAGACATTAAAGAGATTTGCAAAAATGTAAAACAGTATCACTCTTCTTTCTATTTTTCTTTGGAAAATAGAATTGTTTTAATAGAGGTATTTTAACATAAAGTTTTAAAAAGAGGTATTTTTAATTTTCTGTTTTAATTTCTAATATAATAAATATCAGTAAGTATACCCACACAAACAAAAGCTCTTTGGAAGTCCTCAGTAATTTCCAGAAGTATAAGGAAGTCCTGCAACCAAAAAGTTTAAGAACTGCTGCTCTCTGCCATCTCCATATCTATGTTTGGCCTATGACTTTCGTTGCAAGCCTGAGACTTTTAGGAGCTTCAGACCTGTCTTTGTTACTGGTTTTGCCTTGGAAAATGGTCCAAATTAAGTCATACTTCCATTTGGGTAGCCATTAGAAGTTTAAGATTTTCTCTGTTTTTGCAAAGCTTAATGGGAAGACCAGCTCATCCTTCAGAGGCCTAGTTCAGATACCTGTGAGGTATTTGTCGACATCACTTTCTACTGTGTGATCCCATAGCACTGTTTTATCACCCTAATCATACTATGTCATGGTAGTTATTTATGCCTCCCTACTCAGTTATGAATTCTTCAGTGTCAAGGACCAGTCTTATCTTTGTATCCTTGATACCTTTCATAATAGGAATGGAATGTATTGTAAACATTTGTTGATGACTTACTGACCTATTAGGATCAGTGTCAAGGGCCACAGTTTTGCTACTTTTTAATAAACAGGTATGATGATAGCAACTAAAATAGGTCCTTCTGAAATTGCTGCATATCAAATTCAGTATAATGAAGCACAGCATATAAACATGCCACATTGTTAACTCATGGAAATTTTCATATAAAATGTGGCTATTTAACTATTAGTTCTTCTTCAAACAGTTGGCATATTCTTTGTGTAGTTTAAATGTGTGCACATTTAAAATACGTATGCATCTTTAGTACAGTTTGGCAAATGGAATAAAAACATTTTTTTTCCATAAAAATACTCTTCAGTCAGTATTCTCCATTAAAAAATCATTTATATTCATCTTGTTCATGTATTATTTATTTTGGGGCAGGTCCCTTAACCTGTCTGAAGCTTTTCTCTGAAATGTGGTTAATTATAAGTCATGGCATTGTTGCAAGTAGTTTTATTAAGCATATCTAGCCCTTTGAATTATTTAAATAGTGGCTTCCAAAGTGAGATATGTGACCCCCAAGAAGTGCTCAGGGACAGTTCATTGGGTGTGGGAAAAATATATTCAAACTTGTGTCTGCATGCTTTAATATAAAATTAAGAAAGAAATTAAGATTTACTAATATATTTTTTAAAGATTTTATTTATTTATTTGTCAGAGAGAGAGCTGGAGTGAGCACAGGCAGACAGAATGGCAGGCAGAGGCAGAGTGGGGAGAAGCAGGCTCCCTGCTGAGCAAGGAGCCCGATGTGGGACTCGATCCCAGGGTCCTGGAATCGAGCCCTACATCAGGCTCCCTGCTCAGGGGAGAGCCTGCTTCTCTCCCTCTCCCTCTGCCTGCTGCTCTGCCTGCTTGTGTTCTCTCTCCATCTTTCTAATAAATAAACAAAATCTTTAAAAAAAAAAAGGCTTATGTGTCAGGTAGAGGGTGGAAGGTGTCCTGTGGAAACAAGAGTACAAATACAAGAGGAGGCTCTACATCTGTCCCTTTTTGTCAAGAAATCATAAACATCTACTTATATTCATTGGATTTTCGTGTTTCTGTAAAATTCCATTCACATTACCTTGGCTAGACTGTGTCACATGGCTATCCTTTACTATAAAGTAAGTTAGGAAAAAGTAAGTACCAGACTTGTCCTGATTGCCTTACAAGAAGCAGGCATGAGAATGGATGGATATTGGTTAGCGAGCCTATACTGTTGGCTACAGAAATATTTTCTTGTTATTTTGTTGCTGACAACAATACCTGTGCTACCTGTGTAAACCCTCATATCAGTATACTTTCAGAAGCTGAAAACAGAATTTTCTAAACTGTTTAAAAGTCCAAATAAAAAATAATTAGTAGGGTTTTAACTGTACCTAATTGACATCAGGAAATAGAACTGGGGGGAGGGGAAAGGAAATAGAAATCAAGTGAATATCAACAAAGATCCTTTGCATAATTGGTAAGTGGCATTGAAAAATGAGTATCCAGAGTACAGCCAATGATGTGCTTTTTTGCATTTAGATTAATGTATTTTTGTGATATATCTTTTTTAGCTATGACAGCCATTCAAACCAAGTATCAATATATACACTTTATTTTTATTTATTTTTTAAGATTTTATTTATTCACTTGACAGAGCGAGAGAGCACAAGCAGACAGAGCAGCAGAGGGAGAGGGAGAAGCAAGCTCCCCTACTGAGCAGGGAGCCCGACACGGGGCTCGATCCCAGGACCCTGGGATCATGACCCGAGCTGAAGGCAGTTGCTCAACCAACTGAGCCATCCAAGCACCTCAGTATATACACTTTAGAACTAGACCTTCATTCAAATTACTAAAAAATTTAAGCCTTTTCTATCACATTGTTCTTTTGTATAATGAGAGAAAAATCAGTTTCATACCATTATGAAGTAAAATATCTTAATTGTTAATTTCTTCATCTCTTTTTAAATTTCCATTTGTACCATGTTTTTTATAATACAGAGTAGCATGTGTATATAATACATAAATAAGTGTATACCTATGAGAATGTTTCTACTGTTTTTCTGATATTGGCATGCAATAAAAAGTTGGAGACCAATAGCCTACATAATATTACTGTAATATACATTTATTTCTTCCACAAACTTTGTGTCCAAGTATTCAGTGTAGAAAATTATTAGGGCGCCTGGGTGACTTAGTTGATTAAGCATTCACCTCTTGATTTCAGCTCAGGTCGTGATCTCAGGGTCATGGGATGAAGCCCCAAGTCACGCTCAGTGGGGAGTCTGCTTGAGATTCTCTCTATCCCTCTCCCTCTCTGCCCCCTCCCCGCTTGTGTGCACGCTCTCTCTCTCTAAAATAAGTGAACCTTAAAAAAATTGTTAAGGGGCACCTGGGTGGCTCGGTCGGTTAAGTGTCTGCTGTGGCTCAAGTCATGATCCCAGAATCCCATGATCAAGCCCTGCATCGGGCTCCCTGTTCCACAGAGAGCCTGCTCCTCCCTCTCCCTCTGCTCCTCCCCCATGCTTGTGCATGCACACACTCCTTCTCAAATAAGTAAATAAAATATTTTTTAAAATTGTTAAGAAAATTTTATTTTCTCACTGTCAACAGGTGACCCATTCATCTACTCTGAGTACATGGCAGTAATCAGCAATTCCAGTACTGTTTGAACATTCCATCTAGTGTAGTCATAACGGCTAAGTGAGTATGGCTCTTCTGAGAACCATACAGAACCTTAAATTTATTTAATTCCTTAAACTTTTTTCTTATTAACCCACATTATAATTTAATTGAGATGGATTTGTTAAATAACTATACTTAAATAGTTGGTAACTTGTATGGCTATTAGGAGATTTTTTTCCTTCTGATTTTCAATGGGATTTTTCAGTCATATAAAAAGGTAAAAGGATTAGTTACAATTAACATCTGTGTGCCCATCTTTCTGCTTAAGATAAAACAGTTATAATCGAGACTTCTTATGTAACCATAATACATTTTAAAGTGTATTTTAAATTAAATAATATAATTCCATTTTAAATTTGGAACACTGAAATGATCTCAGTACATTATGCATCTGCTTTTTGAACATTCCCCTGACTTATACTTCTCGGGAAAAATATTGTTAGGGAACTCAGAAAAACAATGCTTTTATAATGCATGGTAAATTCTGCTTTCTGTTTTGTCCCTATCTGATTGTAAGAATAGTGGACGAATATGATACCTAGTGAAAGGTAATATTCTACCAGTGTGTATGGTCAGTAGTAATTAACCCAGTTCTTTTCTGTTGGTAAGAGATACCAAATTTGGATGGTCACAGAGCCTCAAGCTGTATCCCACTCCTTGGTATACTTTCTGGGGAGGAGTGAAGAGTGGCTGGATGCTGTCCTACTTCAAATGGCAAACGATGTCTGCATTTTCCCCTCTGGAAACTCACCAGCTGTACTTCCATATTGACATTTCTTCATAATCACACCTTCCCAGTTATTTTTGGCTACATCTATTGTGATAAGGATGACAGAAAACACTTAACATCTTAAGATCACTTAATACATTTTCAAAGGCAAATAACCAGATAATCAATATATTCAATTATATGGTAAGGAATACGCCATATGATCTTTTAAAAGGTCCTTCTCACTAGTCAATCTGTGAAGATGATAAATTATTATATCTTGTATTGTTGTTTTGCTGACTATTCACTAAAGGCCACAAAAGCCTTGGAATTATTTAGGAGTTTTAAATTAGAAACCACAAAAAAATGACTGCTGCTTAATGTTTTGCATCCCCCAAGATGTAGTTAACGCCCACTCAGGGCACGCTTAGACTTGGTTGGTAATTACAATTGAGCTGTAAAATATTTTGACAGTTTCCAACTGTTGTGTACTTGTTAGTCATTTGGTGGCAAATGCAATTTGGTGAGGTTTTTTGGTGGGGCATGTTTAATTAAGAATCTTTCAATTAAGAGTGTGCCACACTAAGCATTAATACAAAGTTTTGCAGCTATGAGCTACTTTTACTTTTTACCCAAGGCGGGTAAATGTGTTTCATTAAAAACACTGCAGTGCTTTTATGCCTTTACTTTTCTTTACAAGCTTTTACTTGTCGTATAGTAAAGCATAGCCACCCAGTACTTAATTTGTATCCTGAACATCGTATATGATTTTCCTGGGTAAATGAATTCAATGGCAAATAAATCAAATTGCTCATGATAATTACAGAACTAAAAAAGAAAGATGGGATGGATTTTTGTTGCGTGTTTTTATCCTCTTTTTTTCATAACAACAAAGCTCCTAATAATCTAATTTGGGCAATATGACAATTACTAGAAAGAAAGTGTCAAATCTTTTAAATCAAGGCAGGTTGCCTATTTAGATTGAAAATAGTAGCTGAAACATTTTAAATCTCTCTGTTAAACATAAAGCTTTTAAGTAAATCATTATTTCTGGAATTACAGAGCCAACTGATAATGAAAAAATTTAAGCCCTTAGTGTATTCAAGAGTAAAACAGTAAAAAGCTCATATTCAAATCACTTGAAAAGACTGCCATTTAAAGATTATCATTGTCTTTCTGGAAATCTTCAGACATTTTATTCTTCCTATTTTGTTGATACGAATTTTGATCTTGAAGCCAGTAGTATATATGTAAGGATTTTGGGGGAAAAAAAATAGAATTCTATGTATCCAATCTATTAGTTTTTTAATCTAATGTTTCCTGCAAAAATATATTAATGTAATCTGTGAAAATAAAACCAAATGTTATACTGAATTAACTTATACTATATCAGTTTCGGCTTTATTTTGAAATATATAATCTCCCCAAATTATCAATGTTGAGAAATGCATTAAACAAACCGTCTTTATTTGCTTTTATAACCTATATATTCAATGAGCAAAAGGGCTGAAGGGGTCAGGGAAAGGGTGGGACTAAGCTGCTAATTACTGGGTTAAATTAGAGAACTGAGTAAGGTAATGAGAAATATATTTGTACATTACTGTATAATTTGTAAAATTCATCAAACTGTACACTTTCAGAGGGTGGATTTTGTATGTAAATTGTGCCTTATTAAATCTGCTCTTTAAAAATACTTTCAGAAATTTTAAGTTGAGCAGAGCCCAAGTCAGCATGCCAGTATCATAAAATTGATACTGTATTGCCAACTTATTCAAGAATTGCATCTGTAATTGAATACGATTTACTCTTGTCCAATAAAGGCCAAAACTTGGAGAAAAGCTGAGTAAGATAGTGTTAAGTATTGTCCTTTGATATTAATATGCACATTGTTATATTCTGTTGAGTTATTAATAAATATATCTCTCTTAAAGGACTATCTACAAATATGCTTTCCCCATGATTAACATTCTTAGATCCGGATTTCTTACTATAAAACAGTATTTCTCTTTTATAATTTATTTTTGTAATTGGTATAATTGTGCCTTGCTTTATATGTAGATTTTTATTGGAGACTTTTCAAAATGAATTGTTGAAATTTAGGTTATATTTTAAATATGCACGAGGACAAGAGGGAATCTATAATTAAATTATTTCATAAATGTAAATACCATTTAATTTTACTAATTTATAAAAGGATAACATATCTAGCACTGAAGTTAAAATACATTCAGTAATATTTATCAGTAAAGGGTGCCTGGGTGGCTCAGTCAGTTAAGTGTCTGACTATTTGGCTTAGGTTCTGATCTCGGGGTCCTGAAATTGAGCCCTGCATCAGGCTCCATGCTCAGTGGGGAGACTGTTTCAGAGTCTCTCTATCCCTCTGCCCTTCCTCCCTATCTCTCTTTCAAATAAATAAATAAATCTTTTAAAATGATAATATTTAGCAGTTATAGGACAGTAGATTTGTTCTGAATGTTAAATAACATGCACGCCATTTTATATGGATTTTAGTTTTCTACTTATTCTAATAGTTGCAAAAAAAATACAAAAGCAGAAGATGACCTACTGAGTAAGATTGCACACTCTCTGAGCCCTTCTTGGCATTTTACCTATTACATTTTATTTTAATGGTAATATTAAGTATTGTGAAGGTATCTATCCATCTTCTCTAGATACTTAACAGAATTTAAATAAGCATAATAAAAATGTAAACAGGATATTCCTTTTATAAATATTTATTTAAATTCTAGTTAGTTAACATACAGTATAAATTGGTTTCAGGAGTAGAATTAGTGATTCATCACTTACATATAATAACCTGTGCTCAATACAACAAGTGCCCTTCTTAATACCCCTCACTTGTTTAGCCCATCCCCCATCCACCTCACACCTCCATCAACCCTTAGTTTGTTCTCTGTAGTTAAGAGTCTCTTATGATTTGCTTCCTTCTCTTTTTTACTTCCCTTCCCCTATCTTCATCTACTTTGTTTCTTAAATTCCACATATGAGTGAAATCATATGGTATTTGTCTTTCTCTGACTGACTTATTTTGCTTAGCAAAATGTACTTTAGCTCCATCCATGTTGTTGCAAATGCCAAGATTTCATTCTTTTTGATGGCTGAGTAATAGTCCATTGTATATATATACCACGTCTTCTTTATCCATTCATCAGTTGATACACATTTGGGCTTTTTCCATAGTTTGGCTGTTGTTGATAATACTGCTATAAACATTGAAACAGGATATCTCTTAGAATGGTATCAAAATGATTAAAAATTTATTTAGGAAAAATTAAATGTTTAAGAATAGTATTTTTTTTAAAGATTTTATTTATTTGACAGAGATCATAAGTAGGCAGAGAGGCAGGCAGAGAGAGAGGAGGAAGCAGGCTCCCCACTGAGCAGAGAGCCTGATGTGGGGCTTGATCCCAGGACCCAGTATCATGGCCTGAGCCGAAGGCAGAGGCTTTAACCCACTGAGCCACCCAGGCGCCCCAAGAATAGTATTTTTAAAACATTAAAAAAAAATGATGGTTAGGTATGCCTGGGTGGCTCAGTGGGTTAAGCCTCTGCCTTTGGCTCAAGTCATGATCTCAGGGTCCTGGGATGGAGCCCTCCATCGGGCTCTCTGCTCAGCGGGGAGCCTGCTTCCCTCTCTCTCTCTCTGCCTACCTCTTTGCCTACTTGTGATCTCTGTCTCTGTCAAATAAATAAAATCTTTTAAAAAAAGGATGGTTATGAGGTTTGATTATCCTTATAAGATATTAAATAAAGCATATTATAAAATAGTGATGTACTGGTAAAAACAGTCGATGGAACACTGAAGCAGAATTTATAGCCCAGAAATGAACACGATCTCATTAGGACCCATATATACACCTACATAATAATATACTGTAAGCATTACAAAACAATGAAATACAATTCAGGAAATTATGTTAAGAGAATAATTCAGAACCTTAATTCACACCTTTTAACAAAAATGTATTCTAGGTGGAAGAAAGCATTAAAACATGAAATTGTTTTTAAAAGAAGAATAATTGGGGGCGCCTGGGTGGCTCAGTGGGTTGAAGCCTCTGCCTTCGGCTCGGGTCGTGATCCCAGTGTCCTGGGATCGAGCCCCGCATTGGGCTCTCTGCTCCGCGGGGAGCCTGCTTCATCCTCTGCCTGCCTCTCTGCCTACTTGTGATTTCTGTCTGTCAAATAAATAAATAAAATCTTTAAAAAAAATAAAATAAAAGAAGAATAATTGGCATTTATCAGATTTCTGGAGACGAAGTAACTTTCTAAACCAAAAGAAGCAAAAGATACCATAAAAGGAAGTTGTACTATTAAAAAAAAAAATTCACGGGCGCCTGGGTGGCTCAGTGGGTTAAGCTGCTGCCTTCGGCTCAGGTCATGATCCCAGGGTCCTGGGATCGAGTCCCGCATCGGGCTCTCTGCTTGGCAGGGAGCCTGCTTCTCCCCTCCCCTCTCTGCCTGACTCTCTGCCTACTTGTGTAATCTCTGTCTGTCAAATAAATAAATAAAATCTTTAAAAAAAAAAAAAATTCAAATCACTAACATTGGAAAGAAAAATGGTATATATAGAAAATATATGTCCATAATAGAAAAAGAGTTAGCAGCTGTATTATTTACATATCTTTAAGGAAAACGTGATAGATTTAGGACTCCATCCCACATCTGGCTGACTCCAAAGTCTGTATGCTCTTAATAATGCTGTGTCCTTTTCTTTTGCTACATATACTTATGAAAATAACTTATCCCTTATGGCAGTCTGTATATGGTTTAGTTATAGTACATTTACAGGAGAATTAAGCTTATTTTCATTTGTTTACAGAAAAAAAATTTTTGTAAAAAGAAATTATATGGATAAAATTTGCACGATTTTGTTAGTATCCCTTAAAAGCTGCATCTACCTGCAGCTTCTCTTCTCTATACTCTGTATCAATAGTGGTTAGGTTATATAAGATACAGATGGTATCACTGAAAAGCCATAAGAATATCCTTTCTCATAAAATTGCACAGTAGAACAAAATGGCTAAAATAGAAATGATTAGGAACTCTCCTAAAAAGCTAAGGTTAGCCTCCCTCACATCTTCTGTGAATGGGTTACATGTTGATAAGAAGGAGTAGTTTGTAAAAATAAATAGGTATATGTTGGAAACTCAAATTTAGAATAAGAGAATACTGTACCTTAGCAGTTTTTCTCCTTTAAGTTTCTTTTTCTGTTTTTTTTTTTTCTTTGCTTTATAGTCTCACACTCCTGACTTGCCTATCTACTTTTTAAGGATATCATAGTTCCTGTATTGTAACCTAGTAATTTGAAATATTTGTGGTTTTTTGTTTGTAGTAATTCTAAAAATTTCTACAAACTCTTTTAGAAATTCACTGATGCGGGCACCTGGGTGGCTTAGTGGATGAAGCCTCTGCCTTCGGCTCAGGTCATGATCTCAGTCCTGGGATCAAGTCCCTCATCGAGCTCTCTGCTTGGCCGGGAGCCTGCTTTCTCCTCTCTCTCTCTGCCTGCTTCTCTGCCTACTTATGATTTCTCTCTGTCAAATAAATAAATAAATAAAATAAAATCTTAAAAAAAAAAGAAATTCACTGATGCAAAAGATTTTACAGAGGAGTCATTGTAAAATCATATATTATTAGGGCTCACAGTCTTTCCTGTAATTCTTCATAAGGAAATCTGTTAAGGAACTACTTTGCAAGTTAAAGACAGTCAAATTTTTAATAATTCTTTCACTTCTATTTAACTGACTTGTGACAATGTATGATTATTTTATAAATTCAGTCTATATTGGTAGGATTAACACATGTTTTGCATGTTTGTTATCATAAATAAGCTCTTCAAAAGACAGAGTGAATAAAATGCATCAGTTAGGGGAATTGTACCATATTTGCAAGGTAATCAAAATACCTTTTATTGTTTCATGGATGCTGGAAGAAGACAGGACTCCTGAGTCAGAGACAAAGGGCTTTATTACTCACAGCAAGAGTATCAGCATATTTTGAGGCACCTGGCTGGTTCAGTCAGTAGGATATGTGACTCTTGATCTTGGGATCATGTGTTCAGGCTGCATGTTGAGGGTAGAGTTTACTTAAAAAAAAGAATATTAACATATTTTCGTTGGTTCCTTTTGCCACCAAGTCCCATTAGGGTGAGATGAAGGGTCAAATGGAAGCTGCACACATAGTATGATTGCATCACATCTGAAGGACATTGAGCTTGGGGAATCCAGTACATTTATAGCTATCATTAAACAAGTCTACTCTTTATCCCAGAGGGAGATAGTACCTCAATCTTAAGGGCTGATGGCTTATCTATGAAGAGTGATCTGATAAAAAGCGGTCAGGAGTTTTCCCTCTTGGACAACCTAGAAAGATGTGTAGGAGCAGAAAAGATGCACAGAAGAGTGTTTCCCACACTCTGATAACAATATATTTTGTTCTGGTTTTTTTTTTAATCAGATGTTCTTTTTGATGTTACTGTCTATATACTAATCATTGTGCCTGAAATTTCACTAACTCTCTACCACTATTTGATTTATACTTACAGTAGTAAGTTTTAGGGAAATGATTGTGGTAAGGACTGCTGGCCAAATGGGGACATTTATATAGCCCAAATACTCTGTTATAGAATGGATATTTTTCATATTTAATTATCATTTTTATAGGCATGGAATCATACACACTTTCTTTGTGTTTCTGGCAAACTTACTATTATAATGTATTTAATTTTGTCAGTGACTAGGCATGTTCCCATAAGGAAACATCATGAATATTAATACATCCTGCAAACATCCCTATATTGCACGGTGTTCTTCTCTCTTCAGCATTTTACTCTTTAATAATGATATAACAAGGTGAATCTTTCTATAATAAGTTCTTCAGTGTAGGGTCTAGAATTTAAACTTAAGCCACCAGTTAGTCTTCTTGTGTTTATTTTCTTTGACACACTCAAAGCTGATGTTGGTTGATTTGATCATTTAAAAATATATAAACTCCTATACCTACATTTCTACATTGTTTACACCAGTGATTCTCAAACTTTGTTTTTCTTTTTCTTTTTGTCTCAGAACCCTTTTATATCCTTAAAAGTTTGAGAAGGTAGAGGATTCTGGAAATAGGGTAGAGTAAGGAAAAAAGGTAGGCTTCAACAACCAAAAAATCAATGAACTCAAACATAGCAAAATTGAAATTATAGAGTCTAAGGAACAGAAAGATGAAAGAAAAATGATCAGAGCCTAAGGAACTTATGGAGTGGAACACTGTCATGTGGACCAATATACACATTATGGGAGTATTAGGAGAAGAGAGAGAAAGAGTAAGAGAGATTGTTTGAAGAAATAATACCTGAAAACTTCCCAAATTTGATGAAAGATATGATAAACATCAAGATTAACAATTCCAGTATGAAGAACTCAAAGACATTCACACTGAGACACATTATAAGCAAATTGTTGAATGCCAAAGAACAAAGAATCTTGAAATCAGCAAGAGAAGAGCCAACTCAAAAAAAAAAAAAAAAGGTAACTCATCATATGCAAAGGATCCTCAATAAAACTGTACAATTTATCATCAGAAACTTTGGAGGACACAGTACAGTGGCCAATATATTCAAAATGCTAAAAGAAAAATTCTGTCAATCAAAAAATCTTATACCTGGGAAAACTGTCCTTCAAAAGGGACCAATTAAGATGTTCTCAGATAAACAAAAGCTGAAGAATTCATTACCACTAGACCTGTCCTACAAGATATGCTTAAATAAAGTCCTGTAGTTTGTAAATTTTTTAAAAAGATTTTATTTATTAGCACAAGCAGGGTAAGGGGCAGAGAGAGAGAGGGAGAAGCAGACTCCCTAGTGAGGAGCTCTACACAGGGCTTGATCTTAAGACCCTGGGATCATGACCTGAGCTAAAGGCAGACACTTAACTGACTGAGCCACCCAGGTGCCCCAAAAGTCCTGCAGTTTGAAATGAAAGGACATGTGATAGTAACTGGAACCTCTATAAACAAAGAAGGATCTCAGTAAAGGTAAATACACAGTTCATTGTAAAAGGTAGTAGTATTATAACAGTTTGTAACTCCACTTTTTTGTTTTTTACATGACTTAAGAGATTAATACAGTTTTTAAAAGTTATTGGTCTAAAAGGTAGTATTATTATAACTTTGGTTTGTAGCTCCAGATTTTGTTTTCTATGTAATTTAAGAGATTAATGCATTAAAAAATTATTAGTTATGCTTTTGGACACAATATGTATAAAGATGTAATTCTGTGACAGCTGAAAGGGGGTATGGATAAGAGTTGTAAAAGGGGAAAGATCCTTATATGCCACAGAAGTGAAGCTGGTATAAATTTAGGATGTTACAACTTTAGGATGTTAAATGGTAAACAAAGAAAATAGCTGTAGAATATGCATAGAAGGAAATGAGAAAGGGATTTAAACACTTTACTAGAAATGGAGAAATTCCTAGAAACATAAAACCTACCAAAACAAAACCAAAAAGGGATAGAGAGACTAATAACAAATAGGGAGATTAAAAATGTAATAAAAGAAGAAGCCCAGGAACAGATGGCTACACAGGTGAATTCCACTGAACATTCAAAGGAGAATTAATACTAATTCTTAAGCCCTTCCAAAAAGTTGAAGAAGAGGGGACACTTCCAAACTCATTTGATATGGCCAGCATCATTCTGATACCAAAGTCAAAGACACCATAAGAAAAGAAAAGTACAGGCCAATATTTCTGTTCAATTTTTATGGTGCAAAATCCCTGTATAAAATACCAGCAAACAAATTAAACAATGCATCAAAAAGATGATACACCACGACCAACTGTATTTATTCCTATGATGCAAGGATGATTCAGTATATACATACATTGCTACTCCATGTAAACATAATGAAAGATAAAAACCACATGATCATTTTAGTAAATGCAAAAAAAGTATTTGACAAAGTTCTGCATTCATTTGTGATAAAAACTCTCAACAAAGTAGATACAAAGAAACTTACTGCATTACAATAAAGGCTGTTTATGAAGACCCCGTAGCTAACATCATAATAGGGAAAAACTGAACACTCTTCCTCTAGTATCTGCTAAAGGCAAGGATGCCCACTGTCACCACTTCTATTCAGTAAAATATTAGAAGTCTTAGAGTCGGCAGGCAAGGAAAGTAAACAAAAGGCAACCCAAACTGAAAGGAAGAAGTAAAATTATCTGTTGGAAGATGATATGATCCTATATGTGGAAAACCCTAAAAACCTTCACTAAAAAAACCATTAGAACTAATAAATAAATTCAGGAAAGTTGGATACAGGTTATAAAATCAACACACAAAAATCAGTAATGTTGGGGTGCCTGGGTGGCTCAGTTGGTTAAGCGTCTGCCTTCAACTCAGGTCATAATCCAAGGGTCCTCAGATCAAGCCCCACGGACTCTGTGCTCATTGGGAGTCTGCTTCTCCCTCTCCCTGCTGCTCCCCCTGCTTGTACTCTCTGTCAAATAAATCAATAAATAATCTTTAAAAAAATCAGTAGTGTTTCTTTACCCTAATAATGAACTATATGAAAAGGAAATCAAGAAAAAAATTCTATTTATAACATCAAAAAGAAGAAAAATTAGGAAAAAATTTAACAAAGGAGGTAAAAGATCTGTACACTAAAAATGATCAAACATTGGTGAAATAAATTGAAGACGCAAATAAACAGAAAGATACACTGTGTTCATGAATTAGAAGAATTAATATTGTTGAAATACCATGCTTATTGGGGCACCTTGGTTGCTCAGTTGGTTAAACATCTGCCTATAGTTCAGGTCATGATCCCAGGATCCCAGGATTGGGCCCTGTATCAGGCTCCCTAGTCTGCTTTTTTTCTCCCTCTTCCTCTGCCTGCTGCTACCCCTGCTTGTGCTCTTTCTCTGTCAAATAAATAAAATCTTTTAAAAATATATCCATACTATCTAAAGTGATCTATTGATTCAATGCAACGTTTATCAAAATTCCAGTAGCATTTTTGACATAGGAAAAAGTATCCTAAAATGCATACGGAACCAGAAGAATCCAAGTAGTTAAAGCAGTCTTGAGAAAGAGGAACATTATTGGAGGTATCACCCTTTTTGATTTCCAATTATATTACATAGCTATGGTAATCAGAACAGTATGGTACTGGCATAAAAACAGACATATAGACCAAAGGAATATCAGAGAAAGCCCAGAAATCAACCCACACATATACATTTGTCTGAAATTCTACAAAAGCGCCAATAATACACAATAGGAAAGAACAGTCTCTTCAATAAAATGTGCTTAAAAAAGTATTCACATGCAAAAGAATAAAATTGACCCTTATTTAAGGAGGGCACATATTGCATGGAGCACTGGGCATGGTACATAAACAATGAATTTTGGAACACACACACAAAAATTAAATTTAAAAAAACTGGACCCTTATACATAAAAATCAACACAAAATGGATTTAAGATTTAAACATACAACTGTGAAACACTTAGAAGAAAACTTAGGGGAAAAGTTTCTTGACATCACTCTTGCAGTGATATTTTGGGTATGACACCAAAAGCAAAGTCAACAACAAAATATATATGTTTATGCATATATATATGCATATGTACATATATATGATATCAAACCATACAGCTTCTGCATATGAAAGGAAACAATCTAAAAAACAAAAAAGCAACCTAGAAAATGAGCTAAAATATTTGCAAATCATCTAATAAGGGATTAATATCTAAAATACTTAGGAACTCATACAGTTCAATGGCAAAAAATAAATAACCCAATTAAAAAATAGAAGACCTGAACAGACATTTTTCCAAAGATATACAAATGGCCACCAATAATACGAAAAGTTGCTCAACGCCACTAATCATCAGGAAATACAAATCAAAACCAAGGTAAGATATAATTTAACACTTGCTAGGATGGCTATTATCACAAAGACAAAAAATGGTAAGTGTTGGCAAGGCTGTGGAGAAAAGGGAGTCCTTGTATACTATTGGTGGGAATTTAAAGAGACACAGCCATTATGGAAAAAGTGTAGTGGTTCCTCAAAAAATTAAAAATGGAACTACCAGGGCGCCTGAGTGGCTCAGTGGGTTAAAGCCTCTGCCTTTGGCTCAGGTCATGATCTCAGGGTCCTGGGATCCCACATCCGGCTCTCTGCTCAGCAGGGAGCCTGCTTCCTCCTCTCTGCATGCCTTTCTACCTACTTGTGATCTCTGTCAAATAAATAAATAAAATCTTTTAAAAAAAAGTTTAAAAATGGAACTACCATATGATCCAGCAATCCCACTCCTGGGTATGTATCCAAAGGAAATGTCATCAGTATCTCAAAGAGATATCCACACTTCATCATTCACTGATGCATTATTTACAATAGCCAAAATATGGAAACAACCGAAGAATCTTGGCTATGGTAATTATTTCACAATGTGTATGCATATCAAAGCATCACATAAACCTTAAATATATAAAATTTTTATTGATAAAAAATAAAAGAAGGGCACCTGGGTGGCTCAGTGGGTTAATGCCTCTGCCTTCGGCTTGGGTCATAATCTCAGGGTCCTGGGATCAAGACCTGCATCAGGCTCTCTGCTCAGCGGGGAGCCTGCTTCCTCCTCTCTCTCTGCCTGCCTCTCTGCCTACTTATGATCTCTGTCAGATAGATAATTAAAATCTTAAAAAAAAATTAAAAAATAAAAAAAGTAAAAGAAAAGCAGTCTATAATTGTACTTTCCCATCATACAATAGCCATCAGATACACATAACCATTCAGCACCTGTCTGAATTGAGATGTATTTTAAATACCAAATGCATACTGAATTTTGCATAGCAGGCTTTCCCCCTCCCCCCATAGGCTCCTTGCCCAGCTTGGGGTCTAACATGGGAGTTGAACTCATGACCCTGAGATTGCAATATGAGCTGAGATCAAGAGTTGGATTCTTAACTGACTGAGACACCCAGGTGGCCCATGCCTACTGAATTTTTAAGACTTAGTCCAAACCAACAATAGAAAAATGTCTAATAATAGAAATGATAACAATGCAGTAATTACATACTGGAATGGCAATATTTTTAATATATTGGGTTAAATATATCATTAAAAATTTAAAAAAAGATCTCAGTTCAACAACTTAACTTTACAACTTAAGGAACTAGAAGAAGAACAAATTAAACCCAAAGCTAGCAGAAGGAAGAAAATGATAAAAATAAAAGCAAAGATAAATGAGAGAGAATAGAAAAACAATATAACAAACGGTGCTAAAACAAGTAGTCATCCACCTGTAAAATATGAATATAGACATAGACCTTATACCCATCACAAAAATTAATTCAGAATGGATCATAGACCTAAATATAAAGTACAAAACTGTGAGAAACTCCTAAAAGATAACATAGAAGAAAACCTAGGTGTCCTTGGGTATGGTGACGCCTTTTTTTTTTTTTTTTAAGATTTTATTTATTTATTTGTCAGATAGCGCAGGAGCGAGCACAGGCAGACAGAGTGGCAGGCAGAGGCAGAGGGAGAAACAGGCTCCCTGCTGAGCAAGGAGCCCGATGTGGGACTCCATCCCAGGACGCTGGGATCATGACCTGAGCCGAAGGCAGCCGCCAACTGAGCCACCCAGGCGTCCCTATGGTGACGCTTTCTTAAGATACACACCAAAAGCATGATCCATGAAAGAAATAATGGATAATCTGGATTTCGTTAAAATTACAAACCTCTGCCGCTGCCTTCGGCTCAGGTCATGATCCCAGGGTCATGGGATCGAGCCCCGCATCGGGCTCCCTGCTCAGCGAGGAGTCTGCTTCCCTTCCTCTCTCTCTCTCTGACTGCCTCTCTGCCTACTTGTGATCTCTCTCTGTCAAATAAATAAATAAAATCTTAAAAAAAAAGAAAACCCAGAAGCATCTGAAAAGAGCTACCTGGTTGTTCTTTAAAAAAAAAAAAAAATTACAAACCTCTGCTCTGTAAAAAATAATATGGAGAGAATGGGAAGATAAGCCACAAATGAAGAAAATATTTGCAAAAGACACATCTGATTAAAAATTGTTACCCAGGGGCGCCTGGGTGGCTCAGTGGATTAAAGTCTCTGCCTTCGGCTCAGTCATGCTCTCAGAGTCCTGCGATCAAGCCCCGCATTGGGCTCTGCTCAGCAGGGAGCCTGCTCCCTCCTCTCTCTCTGCCTGCCTCTCTGCCTACTTGTGATCTCTTTCAAATAAATAAAATCTTTAAATTATTAAAAAAAATAAAAACAAAAAATAAAAATAGTTATCCAAAAGATAAAAAGAACTATTAAAACTCCATAATAAGGGGCCCTGGGTGGCTCAGTGGGTTAAAGCCTCTGCCTTCGGCTCAGGTCATGATCTCAGGGTCCTGGGATCAAGCCCCTCATCGGGCTCTCTGCTGAGCAGGGAGCCTGCTTCCTCCTCTCTCTCTCTGCCTGCCTCTCTGCCTACTTGTGATCTCTGTCTGTCGAATAAATAAATTAAAAAAAAATAATAAAACTCCATAATAAGAAAACAAATAATATCATTAAAAATGGGCCAATGACCTTATACTTCTTCAAAGAAGATTGAATGATTGATTGATTGATTTTCTTAAAATTTTTTAAAAGATTTTATTTATTTATTTGACAGAGATCACAAGTAGGCAGAGAGGCAGGCAGAGAGAGAGGGAAAGCAGGCTCCCTGCTGAGCAGAGAGCCCGATTCGGGGCTCGATCCCAGGACCCTGAGATCATGACTGAGCCAAAGGCAGAGGCTTAATCCACTGAGCCACCCAGGAGCCCCAGTTTGGCATTTCTTAAAAATGTATACACTCTTACCGTATGATCCAGCAGTTGTGCTCCTTGGTATTAACCCAAAGAAGTAGAAAACTTACACCCACACAAAAACCTGCATATCGATGATTATAGCAGCTTTTTTCATAATTGCTAACACTTGGAGCAACCCAAATGTCCTTTAGTAGGTAAATGGGTAACTAAACTGTGGTACATCTAGTTAACTGGTCTAGATTCAGCACTAGAAAGAAATGAGCTCTGAAGACATGAAAAGACATGGAGGAACCTTAATGCATATTACTAAATGAATGAAGCCAAACAGGAAAAAGCTACAGGGTGTATGGGTTCAACTATATAACATGCTAGGAAAGGTGAAATTGGGGAGATAGCAAAAAGCTCAGTGGTTGTGGGAAAATATGACTAGGCAGAGCACAAAGAAACGAAAGTATTCTGTATGATATTATAATGATGAACATATGCCATTATACATTTGTCCAAACTGATAGAATGTACAACACCAAAAGTGAACCCTAAGATAAACTGTGGAAGTGGGGAAATGTGGTTTAAAGGCATAAGGTTTTATGTAGTATGAATAAGATCTAGTGAGCTAATGTACAAAAAGGTGGCTATAGTTAAATATTGTGTTGTATACTCAAAATTTGCTAATAGCTCCTAAGTGTTTTTACCACACATAAAGAAGTGGTAACTAGGGGCACCTGGGTGATCATTCGGTTAAGCATCCGACCCTTAATTTCAGCTCAGCTCATTATCTCAATGTCTTGAGATTGAGCCCCAGGTTGGGCTCTGCACTTAGTGGGGAGTCTGCTTGGGATTCTGTCCCTCCCCCCTACTCATGCGCGCGCACACACACGCACACACACACACACACACACTCTCAAATCTTAAAAAAAAAAAAAAAAAGTTGTGACTATGTGAGGTGGTGGATGACATTCTTGGTTAACAAATATACCATTAACTTGAGTGATGTTGATAATGGGAGAGGTTATGAATATGTGGAGGCAGGGGATATGTAAGAAATCTCTACTTTCCTCTACATTTTTTTGTAAAGCTAACGCTCCTTTAAAAAATAAATAAATAAGTCTTTGAAAAAAAAAATAGAGATAAATGATGAAACCAAAAGTTAGTTCTTGGAAAGATCAACAAAATAGACAAACCATGGACTGAGACAAAAAGAAGGAAGACTCAAATTACTACAATCAAAAATGAAAGTGAGGACGTTATTACCAATTCTACAGAAATAAAAAGAATTATAAGGTAATACTATGAATAGCTGTACACCAATAAATTGGATAACCTAGATGAAGTGGATAAATTCCTAGAAACATAAAACCTAACAACACTGAATCATGAAGAAACACAAAACCTGAATACACCTATGACTTACAAGGACCTTGAATCACTCATCAAAAATTTTCCAACATATTAAAGCCCAGGACCTATGGCTTTACTGGTGAATTCAACCAAACATCTAAAGAAGAAAAAACACAAATTATCCTCAAAGTTTTCCCCAAAATTGAAGAGGAGTGAACACTTCCTAACGCATTCTGTGAGGCTGGCATTGCCTTCATAACAAAGCCAGACAGACACACTAAAAGAAAAAGAAACTACTGCCCAGTATTTCTTATAAATATTGATGCACAAATCCTCAACAACATACTAGCAAACTGAATTCAGCAGTATTTTAAAAGAATTGCACATTGTGACCAAGAGGGATTTATTCCTGGAATGTGGGGATGGTTCAACATATGAAAATCAATCAATAGCACATTAATGTAATGAAGGATAGATATTGCATAATTAATAAATGCATAAAAAGTATATAATAACATTCATCACCCTTTCATGATAAAACACTCAACAAACTAGGAATACACGGGAGCTACCTCAAGATAATAAAAGCCATATATGGAAAAACTCACAGTGGATATCCTTCTCAATGGTGAAAGATTGAAAGCTTTTGCTCTAAAATCAGGAACAAAGCAAGGATGCCTACTCTCTCCACTTCTATCCAGTGTAATACTGGAAGTACTCATTAGAGCAGTTAAGAAAGAAAAAGAGGGGCGCCTGGGTGGCTCAGTTGGTTAAAGCCTCTGCCTTCGGCTCAGGTCATGATCCCAGGGTCCTGGGATTGAGCCCCGCATCTTGCTCTCTGCTCAGTGGGGAGCCTGCTTCCCTTCCTCTCTCTGCCTGTCTCTCTGCCTGCTTGTGATCTCTGTCTGTCAAATAAATAAATAAAATCTTAAAAAAAAAAGAAAGAAAGAAAGAAAGAAAAACCAAAGGCTCCAGATGGGACTGGAAGAAGTAAAATTATCCCTCTGCATAGATGATTGAAAACCTCAAAGATTCCATACAAAAAGTATTGTTAGAATAAATGAGCTCAGCAAAGGTTACAGAGCAAACACAAAAATAAGTTCATTTTATCACTAACGATGACCAATATGATAAGGACGTTAAGAAAACAGTTCCAGGGGCCCCTGGGTGGCTCAGTGGTTTAAGCCTCTGCCTTCGGCTCAGGTCATGATCTCAAGGTCCTGGGATTGAGCCCCACATCTGGCTCTCTGCTCAGCGGGGATCCTGCTTCCCCCTCTCTCTGCCTGCTTCCCCCTCTCTCTTCCTGCTTCTCTGCCTACTTGTGATCTCTCTCTCTGTCAAATAAATAAATCTTAAAAAAAAAAAGAAAACAGTTCCATTTACAGTTGTATCAAAAAGAATAAAATACTTAGGAATTAACTAAGAAAGTGAAAGACTTGTATGCTGAAAAGTAGGAAACAATGATGAAATAAATTAAAAAAGATATGATGGGGTGCCTGGCGGCTCAGTCAGTTAAGCATCTACCTTCTGCTGAGATTATGATCCCAGAGTCCTAGGATGGAGCCCTGCATCAGGCTTCCTGCTTAGCAAGGAGTCTGCTTCTCCCTCTGCCCCTCACCTAGCTTGTGCACTTGCATTCTCTCTCTCTCACTCTACCTCCTTCCCCCTCTTGCTCTCACTCTCTCTTGCTCTCTCTTTCAAATAAATATATCTTTTTAAATATAGGTTATTCAGGACTCAAATAGTTTTTATGTGCGTTATACCTATTGATATTTATAATATTAGAAACTAACAATTGAGAAAACTTAAAAATATATTCATTCGTTTAAAATAATAATAAACCAGGGCTCCTGGGTGGCTCAGTTAAGTGGCTGCTTTTGGCTCGGGTCATGATTCCAGGGTCCTGGGATCGAGCTCTACATGGGTCTCCCTGCTCAGTGGAGAGTCTGCTTCTCCCTCTCCCTCTGCCTGCCTCTCTGCCTACTTGTGCTCTCTATCTCTCTATCAAGTAAATAAATAAAATCTTAAAAAATAATAATAAAATAATAGTAAACCATTACATGTATTTTAACATAAATAACATTTTTTATGAAAAATGGCTATATTTACCAAAGCAAAAACAGTTTAGTAAAAAGAATGAAATTTTTGCCATTCTAATGCCTGGCTTAGTAGAAGATAGTTTTGGTATTCTGTTGTAAATATGCTATTTGGTTGAGGTATAAGAAGGAAATCTGACCTCACTCACGTATTTTATAGTTGGAACAGTAAGAAGAATTTTAATGGATTTTTTAAATAATTGTGAATTGTCTTCTTTGATACTACACCAAAATTCACAAGTGATAATTTTTTTATTTGCTATGTGGAATCTGAAATCATATCTTGGTTTATCTTGCATTTTGAAATGGATATTTTGTTGATGCATGGTTTTGTGACATCATGCATTGCTTATTGGAAAATATTGATTCCTCAAGTCATGCAGCAGATCTTCCAAATGTTGTCATATTTGGTTACACGTATAAGAAGAGTGACACTTGCTAATATTACCACCAGTCTTTTCACACAAGTTCATCCTTTTCTCTACTGCTATTGTATGTGGACCTATTTCTACCTTCTCTAGTCTACATAAGTATTAGATGTATTTGGTCTTGGTTCTGATATCCTATTTTATAATTATGATTTCTACTTTTAAATTTTTTGTACTGTATGAGTTCTCTCTTCTTTGTTTTATTTATATGTGATTCTTCTGGTAATTTGGGAACTTGGTTATTGATTTATTATTTAAACATCCCCATATATTGCATGTTAGGGTTACATTATGTCTCCTACTTCAGGCTGAAAAAAGGTTTACTTTTGTTTTTTGTTATCCAGGTTACCTTTAGGTGATTTTCGTATTGAATGGGGAAAGCACCATCTTTATTTCATCATTTTAATACCAGTAATTCCAATATTCTTCTTAAACTTTTTTGCTGTAAAACAGAAATGAATGTGAAACATATACAGAAGACTACATAAAACATAGTATACAGCTTAAGAAAATTATTTTAGGTGAACATCTGTGTAAACACCAAAATAATTAGATTTTTGAAATCTCTCCAGAAGTTTTAAGTACAAATCCTTTATTAATGTAGTTTAGATTTGCTTGGTTTTCCATTTTATGTAAATGGAATCATATGGTGTGTATATATGATTTTGTACCTGTTTTCTTTTGTTCAGTAGTATGTTTTAGCATTAGATGTATTTTGTATTTCTCTCAATTGCTTTCCCTCCCTCCCTCACTTCCTCTCTCCCTCTGTCTCTGTCTCTCTGTCTCTATGTGTGTGTGAAGTATTTCTCTGTCAGAATAGACCACAATTTTAAGGTCTGTTCTATTGTTGATGAACATTTGGATTGTTTTCAGATCTGGGAAATTGTAGACAGTGCTGCTGTGAAAACTTTTTTGAACATGTATTCTATCTTGTGTAAGCATGAATTTCTGTAGGTTATAAATCTAGGATTGCTGGGTCATAGCTTATGCACATCTTCAGATTTACCATAATAGATGATGCCAGAATTTTCCCATCAGCTCTGTATAAATTCCCTTTGCCCCACATCCTTGTCAACACTTGGTATTTTTAATTTCATTAAAATTTTAATTCCATTTTAATTAAAAGTTTTTATTTTAGCCTTTCTGGGGAGAATTGTATAGTAGTGCCTTGTGCAGTTCTTTGAATACTAATGTGATAGAGCAAATTTTCATTCTGAATATAAGCCCTGTGTGTGTGTGTATAAAATAATTTGGCACCAGATTACCTAGCTTTCTAGAAGGACAGAAAATACATTAGCATTATAGCATCAGATCTGCATTTCTATAATTCAGTTCCCCATGAACTGTCCAGTTGTAAGATGGGAAGCGTCGACCACTGTGATTTATAAGATATACATTCTTGTAATAGCCTGTATGTATAACTGTTAGATCTCTCAAGGGACACATATGAGTACAAGAATCTCACAGGGAAGCTATGGCCATTTATAGTTTATTGACAAGTTTCCAAGTCTAGATGCAGTCCACCAAGCAAGGGTCATTTTTATAATAAATAATGTTGCCTGGTAACACACTTGACCTTTCACTTTGATCCAATCCAATATATTTCCGTGGGAACATTGCTAGAAGGTAAATTCGAGGTCATTTCCTCATGAAGGGCTTAGGTCTTTTACTTAACCCTTTCTCTCTAGAAATAATCGTTATCTTTACAGTTGTGTCTTATAATCCATGGATATGGTATATTTCTTCCTCTCTTTAAGACTCCTTTATTTTCTCACAGTAAAGTTCGATAGTTTTTAAATAACATTCATGTGCATTATTTGTAGATTTATTCCTTAGTACTTGTTTTATTTGCCACCATGAATAGTCTTAAAAATTTAAATTTTTTTAAATATATTTTATTTTTTTATAAACATATAATGTATTATTAGCCCCAGGGGTACAGGTCTGTGAAAAATTTAAATTTCTAACTGCTTTTGTTGGTGTATAGGAATGCAGTTGGTTTTTGTACACTGTTTTGTTTTTTTTTTATCCAGCAGTTTCCTTAAATTTTCATATTCATTCTAATAAATTACCTGCAGAAGTTCCTCCTAGTATTATTTTAACTATAGCATAATCTTTCTAATTGACTAAGTAGTAAAATAACAAAACTTAACTCAATTTTACTATGTGGATAAAATGAAATTATTTAAATTAAAATACTTTGAAAAAGAATAAATAGTACAGATACAAGTGTTCTTATTTTTACCACTGCTGTTGTTTTGGGTTCACCAAATATTAAGATTTATCCACAGATTCCTCAGTTGTTTTCAGAAATTTATAATAATTGGGAGTGCCTGGATGATTTAGTCAGTTGAGCATCTAACTCTCAGTTCATAATCTCCTGGGTCAAGCCCTGCATTGGATTCTGGCTCAGCAGGGAGTCTGCTTGAAGATGCTCTCCGCTGCCCCTCTCCCTACTTGCGTGCTCTCTCGCTTGCTCTCTCTCACTTTCTCTCTCTATCTCTCTCAAATAAATAAATTTTAAAAAATGTGTAGTAATTGGGGGAAGGCTCCCAGAATCAGTAGTAGGGAGACCAAAATGTCCTACAATTTTAGCAATGCTAGTGTACATTTCACTGCTCTGGACTTGGCATAGTTCTAGTTCTTTCCAACCAATAATCTAAAATCCAAAGAATGGATAAAGGGTTTTATTAACTAAATTCTTCTAGAGTTTAAATTGTTTGCATTAATTGCCTTTTTGGAATCAATTTAATATACACACAGCAGCCAGTCATCTAAGAAGTTGACTAAGGCAACTTCTCAAGATATTTATAGTTTCTACTGAGGTCCTAAAACTGTATTATCTTGAAATGTGAAATGCCATGTTGCTTAAGAGCACAGGCTCTGGAGTGGGAACACCTTGGTATAGATTCTCTCTCCTGCACTTTCTAGCTTGTGTAACTTCAGTTTCCTCAACCGAAATTGGGAGTAATAACACTTATCTCAAAGGAGTTATGAGGATTTAATGAGCTAATTCATGTAAGGTTTTTACCATTGTTTGTGGGACATAGTAAGTGCTCAGAATATAGATTAATGAAAATTAATGTCTTTTTGTGCATAGAAGAAATAACACATAGTAAAAATTCTATATGAGAAGCAAAGAAATATAGAAAATTCCTACAAATTGGAGTCGGAAAGAGATTTCATGTGCAAGATGACAGTTGTACATAATCTTGAAAGTAGAATGGAATTGTAGGGAGAGAAGATACTCCAAGTGAGGTGACAATCTGTACAATCAGACACGGGAAGTTGGGGAGCTGGGGCTAGGGAGGAAAGCATAGTAATTCTAGAGAATGGTGAACCATTCCTGGAGAGCAGATATATTAAAAAAAGATCTGGGATTCTTTGCTCAGAAGTATTTTGACATCATTTTATATGTTTAAGAGTCATGAGAGACTTTGACCTGTGCTTTTAAGATTATTGCTATGGCAGTGAATCAGATAAGGGAGATTTTGGAAGGAGGAATATTTTGCAATAGCTAGGCAAAAGAAGGTAGATTACAATAGGATCAAAATTTCCCATGAATTAATTAATAAAGGATAGTAGGGGAAGGAAGAGGTCAAAGCTGAGTCTGAGATTTAAAGTCTAGACAATTGGGACAATAGCAGTATCATTTGTAAACATAGTGAAAATGAAGCAGGTTGTAAGGAAAGATTATAATTATGGTTTTGAACATATTGAGTTTGAATTTTATATGGCAGGAAGGACGGCCAGCTGGAAATGTCAACTTGAGATAGTTTGAACTATAAATGTATATTTGGGAATCATCTGCATGGAAGTGATAGTTGAAATCCTGGGAGTGAATCAGCTCAAAGTGTGGAAAGAGAAAACTATTTAGAGCAATACCTAGAGGAATATATATGTGCTTCTATCAGTGGAAGAAGGGGAAAGAGCAAAGAGAAAGCAACTATAGTGAGAGGGGTAGAACAGAAAAAAATGGAATTGAGTTTTCTTGCAGCTGTTAAAATTTAGGAAATTTTCTAACAAATTATTGACTAGGTTTTCTGAAACCAATCCTATTGCCATTGATAGCAAGAATAACTAGGTGGCCTTATCACCTTTAATGTGTAAAATGCTATGTTAACAGAAACAGTACATTAAAATTATCTATACCAGGTAATAGAACTGTTAAGTGAAACAGTGGTTTTAAGTCCTATTTCATCTCTCCTGTTAGCACTTCAAACTGGCTCTGGTTAACATCGAATTGTAGTTCTTGGTTAAGCTAAGATTGGTACAATTTCATCGGTAGAGTAGCTTGATGGAGAGAGAACTGGAAGGATTACCTAGTTAAGCAGCTCAATCAAAATCAGAATCTGATTAATCTGCCCATAATTATAATTAGAAATGTCTTAGAAATTTCCTCTCTTGGTGCATAAAAAAGATAACTGTAATATCTGTGCTTTATTTTCCCAGTGTGGTAAATAAAAATACCTTCTCATATACCCAGTCACTGCAAAAATAGAAGAAAGAACTTTTTTTCTTAAAATTTTATTTATTTATTTATTTGACAGATGTAGATCACAAGTGGGCAGAGAGGCGGGGTGGGGGGTGTCAGGCTCCCCACTGAGCAGAGAGCCCCGATGTGTGGGGCTCAATCCCAGGACCCTGGGATCATGACCTGAACCGAAGGCAGAGGCTTTAACCCACTGAGCCACCCAGGTGCCCCAAGAAAGAACTTTTAAAGAGTTGTTCCAACATCTGAAAGTTTGGTTATACCATTAATGGTCAGATTTTGCTATATTCCTTTCTTTGGAAAGCACTAAATTACAGTCATTCAGAGCTCCTTTTTTCACCAAACCCATAAAAACAGATACATTGCTAAGAATTCCAAGGGCCCCATTTTGCACGTAAAGTGTCAGGATTATCTTCTAATTAAAGCTTTGTTTGCAAAAGTGCTTTTAACTAATCTTGAAGAAATTCATGGCCTTTGAAGTTTCCAAAAGACCCTCAAAGATGGGAACTCAGATGTTGGTAGTGTATTGGTTGTAGTAATGATAAATGCCATTACCATTTACTGAGTTGTTTCTATGTGCTGTACAATGTATCAAGTATTTATTTAACAGGGGGCGCCTGGGTGGCTCAGTGGGTTAAAGTCTCTGCCTTCAGCTCAGGTCATGATCCCAGGGTCCTGGGATCGAGCCCAGCATCCGGCTCTCTGCTCCGTGGGGAGCCTGCTTCCTCCTCTCTCTGTCTGCCTCTCTGCCTACTTGTGATCTTTGTCTGTCAAATAAATAAATAAATAATCTTAAAAAAAAAAAAGTGTTTATTTAACAGTATTAATTGAGTACCTGCTATGTGCCAGGATCTATGGACACTTGGGATAAGTTAATAAACTAAGATCCATTATCTTCATAGCCCTTTTATTTGGTGAGAATGGACAAAGTAATAATCAGTAAGCATGACCAATAAGCATATTTTTGTCATAACCAAAAAAACTATATAGATGATAAGAAGATGGTAAGTACTATGGAAAAAATAGAGCAAGGTAACGTAGTGAGGAGTGTGTCACTGAGGTCAAATGATGGAGATGACTTGCATTATTAAATAGGATAGTTAGGATAGGCATAATGAAGATGGTTGCATTGGAGTTGACCATGCAGATATCTGACAGGAGAGCAAGCAAATGGAACAATCTGTACAAAGGCGCTAAGGTGGGACCATGTCTTGGGTATCTAAAGAACAGCAGAGAGGTTACTGCAGTTCAGTGGGATCAAGGGAGAGTGGTAATGAGCAATAATGGGGGAAAGATGGGGAGGCAGTCCTGTTACTGCAGTGTCACCATGAGATAGGTATCATTGCAATCCCCATTTTAATGATGAAGAAACGTAGACATAGAGAAGTAAAGTAACCTGCCACATCAGGAGCCAGCTATAGCAAGAAACAAGCATTTACATTCATTAATATCCTAAAGGCTCTGAAATTATTTAACTGCTTCTTCCTTTGTGACCCTCTACAAAATATTAGATGAAGGATGAGCTGTTCTGAAGTGGATGATTTACTTCAGTCTTCTTTCTCTGCAACCAATATGACCATTTATAGGCCTTGTATTTTTATCAAGTTTCTTCATTTACAAATGACTTCTTTTGCTTTGGCAGTGCAATAAGCATCCCTCTAAGATCTTTTTAAGTCAAGGGTTTTATGTTGGGGTAAATCCAAAGTTTAGTTTAGTTCTTCTAGGCTTTTCATATTGAGGCTTCCTAGAAACAAGGGTATATTCATATTCATGATGACCTGGTATATTTTCCCTATTTCTTAAGTATAGAAAGCCACTCTAGATGGTGGTAATGACTTCTGTACATTACCTGTCTATGTGCTATTGATAACTGGAATGAATCAGTGTAATGGTAGTTGCAGATTATCTGTCTCATGTACTTATTATTATTCATACTTGGAATGAATCAGTACCTTAGTACTATAGATTGATAAAGAAAAACATTTTATTAAAGATAAACCTTTAAATAATAGGAAGTATAAGGAAAAAAAAATGTTTGTGTCCAGTTCATTGATCCCCTGCCTTATCTATAGACCATTCTCCATTCCACTTCCAGGTTAAGTGACCAGAACAATTTGAAAATCATAGTGGAAAGTCACCATTAGATGAAAAAATATTTAATATTTCCTTTTTATACATGTCAAATTGATGTGGTTAAAAGATCTATTCATTATAAAGTAAACAGCTCATTACACTGGGAATTCCACTTTTATCTACTTCTTCATATTAAGTAGAAGTGATCCAAATTTATTAAATTTAATGGCCTGTGGCTTTTTCAGCATTTACTTTGTATAGGTGATTACTTAAAGAACAGCACTTTGCAAGATTCATGTTTGTTTATATAACAGTTTGTTAATCTGATGATTGATTAAAAAATAGGAAATTACATCCTTGGTGTTTCTTAGAGTTTTTTCACAGGAACGATGAGTGCGTAATAACAATTACTTGGAGTTGATGTTTTTAATTGTTTGGCACTAACATGTTTTTGTCAAGTGGGGGCATCATTGGTCTTTCTTAAGTACGCTGTGTGGCAAGAATGGTTTGCTTGTTAAACTTAAGTGATATTAGAGACAAATAATCATTCCCCTTTCACCTTATTTTAGAGGGCCTCTATTTTATGGTTATAGTCAGCATTCTTAACTGATAGCAAAATTTAAAATCCAGAAACATGTAGCAGTTTTAGTTTTCTTAATGGTTTTCAGTTGTGCTAGCCTCTTAAGCTACCATCACAAAATGTGATTGTTATGCAGTAAAAGAAAGTGGCGAGTTTTTAAGAATAATGAAAGTTTAAGATAAAAGTCTTATTAATTTGGGGTTTTTTGTTTGTTTGTTTTGTCATCACTGTTTTAAGTATCTGAACAAGGGGGAAACCAAAGAATACCCTTAAGATTTAACATACCCATGCCCTTATCTGACCTTCAAAAGTAGTTCTCAGTGATCATTAAAAGATACTTTGAGCAAATCCAATTTACATACTATTGTGTGGTATTGCCACCAATACCTGACTGCTGCTAATAACTCTAGATGTGTCTGCCATCATTAAATTTAGAAAAGAAATGTCTGAGTATGATTATCATTGTGCTGTCTAAAATGCATGATCATTGCATTTTTAAAAAACTAGGATTTTGATCTTTCCACTCTAACAATTTGTGCTTCAGTTAGACTTCAAAATACATTATTTTTAATCTAGTCAGAAAGGAACTATATTTGTACATGATTATATTTGAGGAAAATTTCTTAGGGTATAAGAGTTACACAGATACTCAGACTTAAGTATTTAAATACTTTAATATAATGTTTCCATCAGTCTAGCTCTTGGCTTATTCTTATGTATGAGTTTAAAATCTTGCATATCTACATCCTTGTCAGGCAAATGCCATAGGCTAAAATTGAAGATAATAACTTAAGATTCATGTCTCCTTCTTGGAGGTTACAGTTGTCTTGAATTGACAGTTTTGAAGGACCTGAACTGACATCAAAGGGTTTAAGTGATCTCGTTAGGTCAATTAATGTTAATTTTCATCTTCCATTAAATTATTTTAGTGTTTTTCTCTTTTTCTTTTTTCTAGCCGAGTCCTATCCCAAGTCCTGTTTTGGGTCGAAAGCCAAATGCTAGTCAGTCATTGCTTGTATGGTGCAAAGAAGTTACAAAAAACTATCGGGGAGTGAAAATCACCAATTTTACTACATCGTGGAGAAACGGTTTATCTTTTTGTGCAATATTACACCACTTTAGACCAGATTTAATGTAAGTAGAAACATTTTCCATTCCCTAGAAATATTTTGTAAATAATAGACAGTTTTTAAAAAAAACATAATTTCTTAACATGTGTCCTGAAAGAGTTGACTTTTTATGTTACCCATACCTTTGTTTTTGAGGAAAGAAAAGTTCTCCCTTCTGAATGCCTAAAACCAGTCTTTCTCTCTCTAAAAAAAATTTTTTTCCCTCTTAATCTCATACAAAGAACTGACTTGAATTATGAAAATTGTGTGGCTGTTAAAATGAGATGAGACAAATAAGCCGTTAGCTCTTTGTACATTGACAACAAGGGATTACCTCATGGTAAATTTGGTTGTCAAGACTGGTCTCTGGTGCCCTGCCTTAACTTCTCTTTTAGATGGAAAGCTTCAGGCAACGAAACATGTAATCACTGTTTTCATTTATTTATTTATTTATTTCCATAATTTTCCACACTATTAGTTTTGTTGATTGAATTGCTATGAAATTACTAGTTACTCTTTGGTATTACAGAATGTCAAATTTTTAGATTCAGTTTGTTTTAAAAACAGCTGTTTTTATCAAATACTCTATGTACCTACTGTGCCATTTTCTCCCTCAGTGACTACAAGTCTCTGAATCCTCAAGATATTAAAGAGAACAACAAAAAGGTAAGAATTGCCAAGGAAAAAAATACATAGTTTCAAATTCAACTCCTCTGTGGCTTTTGTTAATTTGGGGAAACTGAGGTGGTTTTCTGAGGTCATAACTGTAGCTCGCAGAAGGTTGTCTGCTTCCTGCAGTTCAAGTAGGATGCATGGCTTACTTTAAGTTGTCATAACCTTTAAAGATCACTAGTGCCAGACTGGCATCAGATTTTAATATGTGTATGGACTTCATTAACTGTTAAATATTTATTAAAGCATATTGCTTTTAGTCAAGATTTAGCTTTTAAAAAGTGCACCCAAAGCTGTTACACCATAAATGATTATGAGTTTAGAAAAATCTGTTGGGAAGGGATGAGCGCAGAAGCATAATGGGTACGTACACAAGAAAGAATGCATATGTTCCAAGAAGCAAAAAGATATGAACATTGGGTTTTTTCTTTTCTTTCTTTCTTTTTTTTTCTTTTTCACTTTCTGGTAGACTATACAGTTTTTCCACAAAATTAATTAGCATACTGAGATCAGAACTTCCCATTTGGGAATATTGATCCTTTCAGCCTTCTGGGTAGCTGTGTGGGGCTGAGTTGCCAAAAGCCCTTGGGCCAGCTGACTGTGGCCACAGGCTAACTTAACTATTTACCCCAGTGCACGGTACAATATTATAGTCATGTATGTGCACTGTGACATGACAAAGGAGAGAAGCACTAACTCGGCATATAGTAGGTACTCAATGTGTTTTATGTTGCATTGAATTCTTCAACTGAAAAGTTCATGAAGTATGTTGTTTTAGAATAGGAGTTCTTAATCTAGGAGGTCTGGATAGAATTCAGGTGGTTCTTGAACCTGACTAGGGGGGAAAATGGGTTTTATTTTCTTAATTCTTTAAATGAAAT
Organism: Taxidea taxus jeffersonii; assembly: GCA_003697995.1. Taxonomy (NCBI): domain Eukaryota; kingdom Metazoa; phylum Chordata; class Mammalia; order Carnivora; family Mustelidae; genus Taxidea; species Taxidea taxus. Next base: position 47,752 of record RCUC01162074.1, read on the forward strand.
TTAGTATTTCTTCAACTATGAATTTAGGCCACTTACCGCTATAAAGTTAGCCGTTCCTGAGACTTTATCACCTTGAGAATTTTAGATATTTTGATGTCACATTGCAGTTGTAATATCTTCACCTATCTTTTAAGCTAATCACTTCTTCAGAATTATAGTTGTTAATACAGTCATAAAAAGCATATGTATTGCTGTTTCTCAAATTCAATTTTACTAATATTTTTCATAGTTTTATTTTTCATATAATTGGCTTCTTCTGTAATCCTGTGTGTTTTAAAAACATAAAGGATTGTTCTAAGAAGGGGTTCACTACCAAAAGGATTCAGGGGACAAAGTGTTCAATAACCTCTGGTCTAGACTAATGTTTTCATTCTACTTTAAATTAGATAATTACAACCACCAGTGTTTAAAAAATCTATAAAGGGAATCTTGATAGAAGTTCAGTTAGCAGATGAGAATTTAAGGCAACAACTTTTTTACTTTTATTGCTCTCTGAACCCAAAATTTGCATTGTCATTAGAAAACCTTTTTTCTTTACAAATGCATGATCCTGGCCTAGAGAAATACATTTTAAAACTGTCAGTTTTTTTACTGAAATATACCATCAAAAAAGGTAATCTTAAAATATCAGGATATTTTTCTTTATAGAAATCACATCTATGGTGGGCATGCTACAGAGTAAGTCATTCTCATGAATTATTTTTTTGTATAATTTTGGAGTGAAATTAGTGAAATGCCTGTTTTTTCATTAATTAAATTATATCTTCAGATATGATAGTTATATGCCTGCATTGCATTTGAATAAAATACTAAGCTAATTTAAATGCAGACAAAAGTGTTATAAAATAAACCATTATTATTTTTATAAAGTGAAGCTTTTTAAATTACTGTTTGAAATTTTGAAAGGGAAACATTGTTGATTGTACCCAGCTGTGTATTTTTAAGAGTAAGGAGATTTGCCTTAAAGCTTAGGTCACACTTCTTTACATTATTTTTTCAGTAATAATGAAAAGCATTTCTTGGGTTTACGTAATGCTATGTAGAGAAGAATATCCTATTAAATTTTTTCTCAGATCTTCCAGGGCAGATACTTATGACTTTTTAAAAGGATTTTAATTTAGATGATCCTATTCATTGAACAGTTGAATAAATAATTGTTATACAATCTTTCCTTTTCATCACTTCGCAAATGCCTACCTGATATCTACGTTGAGTATCAGTTGCTCCCTGCAGGTTTATTTCCGGCTTCACACAGTTCTTCCCGATAACCCCATCTGCCCTTGATTGGACTTAAAGCAGTGAGAGAAACAATGCCTGTGTCTTAAGTTCCATGCAGATGCATAACAAAACTGGCAGTGACTCCTCCTCACCAATTAAATAACATCTAGGAATGAATAAGACAATTTTCTTTGAAAGACCTCTTCTTTTTCTGCACACACAAACAGCTAAAAAGACAGGTGATTTACCACAGGAAAAGAGGTTAACCTATGGGAAAATTCCTTCATAAAATCTTGACCTCGCTTACAAGAAACCTGGTTTGTTTTTAAATGTTTTTTTTTTTTAGTGCAGTTAGTGTGCATAAAATGAATTGCTACATGAAGCAAAACATCAGCAGGAGATTCCCCACAAGGAAGCTAATAATTTTCCCAGGTCTGTAAAAAGTGCTGAATAAAAAAGGTATTTACCTGTGACATATGATCTTAACCAGTATGTCAGTGTTTTAGATAATTGGGAAATGTTTAGAATACTGCCTGTGGTGCTTTTCATGATGGTCTGCAATTGATGTCTGTCAATCAAGTTGTCAAGACACATGAGGAAGAAAATGACTTTAATTTTCCTAAAACATGTAAAATAACAAACAGGCCTAAACATGCACACCAACTGAGCCATTCTCTTGAGTAAATATTTTGAGGTACCTATATTATGAAACATAGTGCTGTGAAAATTGAAGAGGTTTTATTATTGCAATTTATTTTTCATTTTCTTTCTTACTTCTTCCACAACATTTATTAAACTACAGGAAGAATATGAAACAAGGATTAAATTCAAAGGTAAAAATGCACTTTAACATGTAAGTGCAAAAGAGTAATTCCTTCTAAATTGTTACATAATACCCTAACCTTTCTTTTAAGAAAAACATTGAGTTATGATCCTACATCTAGGTTGTTACAAAGACAGACATTTTATATTCCAAACTGAGAATAGAACTAGAGGGTCCGTACCTTTTCAGAGGGTGTATCTGAACCTTTAACCGTATTTTTAATGCTTCCTAGCAACACAGTGCTGTTTTAAAGGGTTAGTTCAGGATAGTAATAATTAATTGTAAATTGAGAAACAGCTTTGATTCTTCAAAACTAGAAAAACCTGATGTGCACAGTCATTTAAAGGCTAACAAAAATAATACAATGCAGCCTCACATTCTCGACTAAGTTGTACTACTCAAAACGTTTCATTCTTTCCAAAATGGATGAAGTGAAAAATGCAATCACTCTTCTCATTATGAAAATCAGTCTTATTTGGGCATTTAGAAAATGTGTCTACATTTCTAGGCTTAAGTAATTTGTATCTTATACCAGGTAATCTAGGATTAGGTCTTTGGGAATATGTAGCTATCCTTTTTCTTCACAAATCACTGCAGTTATATGGACATGTTAAAGAGATGTTGATAGGAATGATAAAACTCCACATTATTTCTTTATACCTTAGTTCCTTATAAAAATTGATTCTAAGATTTTTTTTGTTTTAATTCTAGATTTTCATTATTTTCTTTATTGGAAAAGAGCATTCCAATTGTTATTAATTAAGAAACTTTTTTTCTTGTACCTACCCTACTTTTACAAATTTCTGACGTGGAATTTTGTTCTGTTTTTGTATCAGTTATATCAGTAATGGAGTATGCTCTCCAACAACAACAACATCCATTAAAATTTTGCTTTTTTTAAAAATGGGAACTAAACTTTATTTTTTAGCTTTTTTATTGAAGTGTAATTAACATATAACATTATATTAGTTCTAGGTATGCAGCATAATGATTCAGTAACATTTATCACATTATGTCTAATATCTATTGTTCTGCTGTTTTTAAAGTGAATGGATTGTTTGAACTATTCAATATATCTTTGTTTTTCCTTTCTTTGAAGGCATATGATGGATTTGCCAGCATAGGAATTTCCCGGTTATTGGAACCTTCTGATATGGTTTTATTAGCAATTCCTGACAAACTGACTGTTATGACTTACCTCTATCAAATCAGGGCACATTTCAGTGGCCAAGAACTGAATGTTGTCCAGATAGAGGAGAACAGCAGTAAAAGCACATATAAAGTTGGAAACTATGAAACAGATACAAACAGTTCTGTTGATCAAGAAAAATTTTATGCAGAGCTTAGTGATCTGAAACGGGAGCCTGAACTACAGCAACCTACCAGCGGAGCGGTCGACTTCTTATCACAAGATGACTCTGTATTTGTAAATGATAGTGGGGTTGGAGAGTCAGAAAGTGAACATCAGACTCCTGATGATCATCTTAGTCCAAGCACAGCCTCCCCTTACTGTCGCAGGACTAAAAGTGACACAGAACCCCAAAAGTCCCAGCAGAGCTCTGGAAGGACTTCAGGATCTGATGACCCTGGAATATGTTACAGTATAGATTCGAACCAAGCACAAGTTCTGTTAGGCAAGAAGAGACCACTGAAAGCTGAGACTTTAGAATTAAATGACTTATATGTCACTGATAAGAAGAAGGATGTGTCTCCACCCTTTATTTGTGAGGAGACAGAGGAACAAAAGCTTCAGACTCTAGACATCAGTAATAACTTGGAGAAAGAAAAATTAGAGAATTCTAGACCCTTAGAGTACAGATCAGATCCTGAATCACCGATCAAAAAACCAAGTTTATCTCCCACTTCCAAACTTGGATACTCATACAATAGAGATGCAGACCTTACAAAGAAAAAACGTACTTCCCTGAGGCAGACAGAGTCTGATCCAGATACTGATAGAACCACTTTAAATCATGCAGATCATTCCACAAAAACAGTCCAGGTAAGTGAGTTAGAATTGTGAATACTATATTTAGTTAATGGTTATTCTGAATATCTTTGGGTTTTTTGAGTTCATAGAGCACTTTCAAATGCTACAAATGATTAAAGATAAAGTATAATTAACCATTATAGAAAAATCTACACTATACCTGCACTTCATTTAAAGTTTATGATATATTATTTTAAGCCTACAAATAAATACAAATTTGAAGATTGAACAGTAGTGTCAGCTTTTCAAATCAAAATTTTATTTACCTGTAAAAACAGAACATTTCACTGTAAGAATAAATCAAAGATATTTCACTATCCCATTTAGTAGGAATATCATTCTGAAAATGTGTAATGCTAAGTTAAATATTTCCCATTTAAAGTATTTTCTTCAAACATTTTAATTGCATTGTAATTGGTGCTTTCAGTTCCATTGTTACTTGTGGTTAAAAATTCCAGTAACATCCAGATTCCTCCCCATGAGGGGAATATGAGACAAATTTGACGTTATAATATTTGCTATGTTTAATTGAATCTCTGGCACTATCGATTATAAGATATACCATTTTTTTTTAAAGATTTTATTTATTTATTTGTTAGAGAGAGAGAGCACAGGCAGACAGAGTGGCAGGCAGAGGCAGAGGGAGAAGCGGGCTCCCTGCCGAGCAAGGAGCCCGATGTGGGACTCGATCCCAGGACACTGGGATCATGACCTGAGCTGAAGTCAGCAGCTTAACCAACTGAGCCACCCAGGCGTCCCAAGATATACCATTATTTTATGTACCAAAAGGAAAGAAAAACATTGCCAGTAAACTATGATAAATGGTTTTCTTATCACATACAATTTTTATTTTATACCTATTGAATGAATTCTTTTAGACTTATTCAAGCATGGATTTTTTAATCATGTAACACTCTTATGTAAACATAAAAAAGAAGTTTAAGTAAAGTAAATTGGTTAAGATATAACTGATTTAGAATTAGAATTTGAAATCCAATTCTTCTTTTTGATTTGGGATTTTTCCTGGTTTTCCACACAGTGTTGTACTCTGTGCCGTCAGAAACATGATGTTATAGCAGTGGTTCTCAAAGTATGATCTGGAGACCTCTGAGGCTCTCCTAACCTCTTTCAGAGGGCCCCCAACATTGAAACTATTTTCATAATAATAATAGAACATTATTTACTTTTTTCACTTTTGTTCTCTCACAGCTATACAGTGGTGTTTTCTGGAGGCCACACGATTTGTGATATCTCAAAATATTAAATACAAAAGTAGATATGAGGGGAGCCTGGGTGGCTCAGTCGGTTGGGTGTCTGCCTTTGGCTCAGGTCATGATCCTGGGGTCATGGGATCGAGCCCCACATCAGGCTCCCTGCTCAGCAGGGAGTCTACTTCTCCCTCTGACCCTCCCTCCCCCTTGTGCTCTGTCTCTCTCACTCTCTCTCAAATAAATAAATAAAATCTTAATAAAAATGTAGATAGGAGAATCCAGCTGCCTGCTACTAAGCCTCAGACATTAAAGAGATTTCCAGAAAATGTAAAATAATGCCATTCTCACTTATTTTTTGTTTTTTTTATTTTTTGTTTTTTATTAAGTATTATTTTTTGTTAGAATGTTAACATCTAATGGGTTTATTACAGTTCTCTTTTTTTTTGAAGATTTTTATTTATTTGAGAGAGAGAGAGCAATTGGGGGGTGAATGGAGGCAGAGGGAAAAGCAGACTCCCTGCTGAGGCCTGAGCCAGACACAGGGCTCAGTCCTAGGACCCTGAGATCATAACCTCAGTGGAAGGCAGAGGATTAATCAACTGAGCCACCAAGGCACCTCAGTATAGTTATTTCTCCCATCCAAGTACTAACCAGGCTCAGTATAGTTATTTCTAAAGGAATGAATAAATAAACATTTCTAACACTTCTCAGTTTTAATTTCCAAAATGATAGGTATAAATAGATATAACCCACATAAACAAAAGCTTTTTGAGATCCTCAATAATTTTTAAGCACATGTAGGGATTCTGAGACCAAAAAATTTGAGACCTCTGAATTACACCAGCTTTCTCTACAGTTGTCTCTGGGGTTTTCTTTTCAGTAATACTCATTGATAATAGCACTTTCTTGACCTTATCAGAAGATCCCATGATAAGATTTTCAGACAATAACCTGGAGTTATATTCCATTTTTAAATACTACTCAAGTGGTTGTTGACTGAAACATCAAGGAATTGTAGTCTTGTCACCTGAAATAACAAACACGTGCATAGGTAGGCATTGATGGCTATCTTGACTACCACCTGGCTGACAAAGATTATAAGATGCCATCAATTTTAAGTTTTCAGAGGTGTTAAGAAAACATATACATCTTTGAATCAAAGAAATAGAGTAGCTAACAAAGCAAGCCACTGTTCTTCTAATCAAAAATCTCAAGTCAAATGTTCTAAGTACATTAACTTTTAGTACAAAAAAGCTTTCAAGTGATCAGATACAGCATGCATAGCAAATAATTGAGAAATATCTAGCGGGGCACCTGGGTGGCTCAGTTGGTTAAGCATCTGCCTTTGGCTCAAGTCATGATCCCAGGGTTCTGGGATCATTTCTGGGATCCATCCTGGGATCAAGCCTCCTGTCAGGCTCCCTGCTCAGCGGGGAGCCTGCTTCTCCCTCTCTCTCTGACCCTTCCCTCTAGCTTGTGTTCGATCTCTGTCTCTCCCTCAAATGAATAAATAAAATCTTTATAAAAGAAAGAAAGAAAAAAAGAGGGGAAGAAAAAAAGAGAAAGGAAGAAAAGAAAGAAAGAGAAAAAGAAAGAAACATTTAGTAATTAACAACTGCAGAATTTGGTGAGCCTAATTTCTAAGTATTACCCAAGACAGATTTTTCTTATAACCCAGATTTGTAAGGTTAAGTATTTAGCTAAATCTAGAAGTTGATTAATGTTTAAAAATTAAAGATATTCCAGGGGTGCCTGGGTGGCTCAGTGGGTTAAAGCCTCTGCTTTCGGCTCAGGTCATGATCTCGGGGTCCTGGGATCGAGCCCCGCATCAGGCTCTCTGCTCAGCAGGGAGCCTGCTTCCCCCTCTCTCTCTGCCTGCCTCTCTGCCTACTTGTGATCTCTGTCTCTCAAATAAATAAATAAAATCTTAAAAAAAAAATTAAAGATATTCCAGACTGGGAATCAGTACATCTGGATTCTCACCTTGCCTCTGCTAATAATCACCAGTGTGACATGTTAATTAGCCATTTAAATATTTTATTTTATTTTTTTAATTTTATTTATTTATTTGGCAGACAGAGATCACAAGTAAGCATAGAGGCAGGCAGAGAGGAGGGGAAGCAGGCTCTCCGCTGAGCAGAGGGCCCGATGTGGGGCTTGATCCCAGGCCCTGAGATCATGACCTGAGCCGAAAGCAGAGGCTTTAACCCACTGAGCCAGCCAGGCGCCCCCCATTTAAATATTTTAAATCTGATTTTCAACATATGTTAAATGAAATAATCTCTAAGAGTCTTTTTAGCTCTAAAACTCAATCACATCTTAGGGGTACCTGGGTGGCTTAGTGGGTTAAGCCTCCACCGTAGGCTCAGGTCATGATCTCAGGGTCCTGGCATCGGGCCCCACATTGGGCACTCTGCTCAGCAGGGAGCCTGCTTCTCCCTCTCTCTCTCTCTGCCTACTTGTGATCTCTGTCAAATAAATAAATAAAATCTTTAATAAAAAACACAACTCTATGACACTTTGATATGCTATTCAGGAGTTTTAAATGATATACAGTATATCCACGGGATAATACAGGCAGTATCGGGGTGCCTGGGTGGCTCGTTGTTAAGCGTCTGCCTTCCTCTCAGGTCATGATCCAAGAGTCCTGGAATCAAGGCCTGCATCAGGCTCCCTGCTTGGCAAGAAGCCTTCTTCTCACTCTCCCACAATCCCCTGCTTGTGTTCCCTCTCTCACTGTGTCTTTCATTGTCAAATAAATAAATAAAATCTTAAAAAAAAAAAATAGAGGCAGTATGTATTACAAGTTCATATATGTTTGTTTATTGTCCATTGATTTAATGGTCAGAATTTTGTTTAGGGTAAAATTAAAAGTTTGTTGTTTTTTATTTTTTTGTCATAAGTACTGCCTGATACAAAAAATTGTAATGTGACTGCAATATTTCATAAGTTTTTAAAATTGGACAATTTTAACATCTAAATTTGAATAATAAAAAATCTTTTTCTTTTACACACTGTATTTCATCAGTGGAAAGATATGCATCTTTTTATATTTTAACTTCTCTGAAATCAAGATCCTACTTATAATAGATAGTATGTTAGAGTTTGACAGCATTTGTTCTTTCTTAGTCATTCACAAAATAATAGTATGTCTAGTAACTAATGACATTAAATTAGAGGAAATTTGATAATTTAATATGGCTGTATAGCGTTAAAAGTCATAATGTTGCTCATTAGAGTGGCTAATACATATGATGACCTTTATATATCTTATACATATCTCTCTTAAACTTTATAACCCATGAGGTAAGTGGTTAAATTCTATTTAGTATATGGGAAAACTGGGCTTTACAGAGTTGCCTAAGGTGGCTTAATAAGTGTTAAAGTTTGAATTCAAAACCAGTGTTTTCTGACTCCAGAGTCTGTGCTCCTAAGCTATATATTCATACTATCTCTTCATTTTAAATATCAGCCCAGATGTAAAGTAGTCAAATTTACTGAAGGGAAATTTAGCAATGTACATCAAGTCCCTTAAAAATGTTTATCTCATTAGATTCTACCTCCAGAAATTATTTCCCCTAGGATAATCAGAATTGTATACAAGAATTTATGTATAACGATTATTTTTTTTAAGAGAGAGAGCGGGAGGTAGGGAGGAGGGTGGGAATGGCAAAGGGTGAGGGAGAGAATCTTTTTTTCTTTTTTTTAAGATTTTATTTATTTATTTGACAGAGACCACAAGTAGGCGGAGAGGCAGGCAGAGAGAGAGGAGGAAGCAGACTCCCTGCAGAGCAGAGAGCCCAATGTGGGGCTCCATCCCAGGACCCTGGGATCATGACCCCAGCCGAAGGCAGAGGCTTTAAACCACTGAGCGAGCCATCCAGGCACCCCTGAGGGAGAGAATCTTAAGCAAGCTGCATGCCTATGCAAAGCCCAGTGTGGGGCTTGATCTCATGACCCTGAGATCATGACCTGAGCCTAAATCAAGAGTCAGACACTTAACTGACTTGAGCCACTCAGGCACCCCTGTAACAAAGATTTTAAAACATCGTTAATGATAGTGAAAATTATAAACAACATAAATACCCAATAATATAAGACAAGTTGAAGTATGATGCATCTTTATGAATAGAATGCTGGGTAAGAGTTTAAAAAATTATGTTTAAAAATACATGAGAATATTCTCACAATAGAATGTTAAGTTTAAAAAATGTGATTCTACAGTGATTATTGCTGGGTGCCAAGATTGCTAATTTTCTTTATTTTGTTTTTTATTTTCAAATCATTCTTTTTTATTGAGGTATAATTGACATATTATATTAGTTTTAGGCATATAACAATTATTTGATGTTTGTATACATTGTGAAATGACCACCACAGTAAACCTAGTTAACATCCATCACCATACATAGTAACAAAAAGTTTTTTGGTGACCAGAACATTTAAGATCTACTGCCTTAGCAACTTTCATATATGCAGTGCAGTACTACTAACTATAGTCACCATGCCATACATGATAACTCCATAAGTTATTTATATCATAACTGGAATTGCATACCTCTTGACTCCCTTAACCCATTTTGTCCACATCCTACTCCCAGCCTCTGGCAACTACCAATTGGTCTCTGTATCTGTGAGCTAGGTTTTTGGGTTTTGGGGGTTCTGCTTTTTTTTTTTTAGATTTTGCATTCAAGTAAAATCATATGGTATTCATCTTTGTCTTATTTCACTTAGCATAATGCCTTCAAGATCCACACATGTCACAAATAGCAAGATTTCATTTTTTTATGACTGATTAATGTGCCACTGAGTGTAGGGGTGTGTGTGTGTGCGTGTGAGTATCCACTTATACATCAGTAGGCACTTAGGTTATTTCTGTACCTCGGCTATTGTAAATAATGCTGCAGTTGAGGCACCTGGGTGGCTCAGTCAGCTAGGTGTTGGACTCTTGGTTTTGGCCCAGGTCATATCTTATGGGTTGTGGGATGGGCTCTGTACTCAGCAGGAAGTCGGCCTGGAGATTGTCTCCTTCTGCTCCTCTCCAACTTGAGCACCAGGAGTGCACACACACGCAGGGCCTCTCTCTCTCTCAAATAAAAAAATCTTTGGGGCCCCTGGTGGCTCAGTGGGTTAAAGCCTCTGCTCAGGTCATGATCCCAGGGTCCTGGGATCGAGCCCCATCGGGCTCTCTGCTCAGCGTGGAGCCTGCTTCCTCCTCTCTCTCTGCCTGCCTCTCTGCCTACTTGTGATCTCTGTCAAATAAATAAATAAAATCTTTTTAAAAAATCTTTAAAAATAGTAATAATAGGGGTGCCTGAAAGTTGGTTAAGTGACTTCTTTTGGCTCAGGTCATGATTCCAGGATCCTGGAATGGAGCTGTGCATCAGGCTCCTTGCTCAGCAGGGAGCCTGCTTCTCCCTCTTCCTCTGTCATTCCCCCTGCTTGTGCTCTGTCTCTCTCTCCCAAATGAATAAATAAAATCTTTTTTAAAAATAATAATGCTGCAGTGAGCATAGGGGTGCATACATTTTTTTGAGTTAGTTTTTTGCATTCCTTGGATAAATACCCAAAAGTGGAATTTCTGGATCATATGGTAGTTCTATTTTTAATTTTTTTTAGGAACTTCCATCCTGTTTTCCACAGTGGCTGCATCAATTTATATTCCCACCAACAGTGCATAGGGGTTCCCTTTTCTCCACATCCTCACCAACTTTGTCATTCCTTGTCTTTTTTATAATAGCCATTCTAACAGGTATGAGGTAGTAATTCCTTGTGATTTTAATTTGCATTTCCTTGATAATTAGTGATGTTAAGCATGTTTTTGTGTACCTGTGGCCATTTGTATGTCTTTTTTGGGAAAGATGTCTATTCAAATCTTCTGCCTATTATCTAATTGGATTGCTATTGAGTTATATGAGTTCTTTATATATTTTGGATATTAACCCCTTCCCAGATACATGATTTGCATATGTTTTCTCCCATTCACTAGACTAGCTTTTCATTTTGTGGATATTTTTCCCTCACTCTGCAGAAACTTTTTATTTTGATGTAGTCCCACTTGTTTATTTTTGCTTTTGTTGCCTTTGCTTTTGGTGTCAAATCCAAAAAAATCATCACCAAGACTGTTGTCAAGGAGCTTACCACCTGTGTTTTCTTCTAAGAGTTTTATGGTTTCATATTTTTTTTGTTCAAGTGTTTAATCCATTTTGAGTTGAGGCACCTGGTTTCATTCTTTTGCATGTGGCTCTCTGGTTTTCCCAACACCATTTATTGAAGAGACTGTCCTTTCCCCATTGTATATTTTTAGCTCCTTTGTTGTAAATTAGTTGACCATATATGCTTGGGTTTATTTCTGTGCTCCCTATTTTGTTCACTTGATCTGTGTGTTTTTATGCCAGTACCATACTGTTTTGATTACTGTAGATTTGTGATATAGTTTGAAATCAGGGACCATGATGCCACTGATTATTTTTCCTTTTCTTTTTACTTTTATGTATTTTCTAAAATGTTTGTAATAAATATGAATCACATTTATAATCAGAAAAAAAGTTTATTTCTGTGTGCTCTTAAGACCAAAGCAGTCTTTCACTGTCTGTGTAGCTAACTGGAATCCCCAAAGGTCTGTAGATTCATGGAATTTAGAACCAGTAGGATTTTTTAAAAAGATTTTATTTACTTATTTGAGAGAGAGAACACGAGCTGGGGGGAGGCAGGTACAGAGGGAGAAGGAGAAGATGACTCCCTGCTGAGCAGGTAGCCGAATGCGGGGCTTGACCCCAGGGCCCTGGGATCATGACCTGAACTGAAGGCAGACACTTAACTGACTGAGCCACCCAGGCATCCCTAGAGCCAGTAGGATCTTAAAGATGATATACTCTAGTCACCAATTTTAGAGCTAGTGAGATTTTAAAGATGATCTCCCCTCATTTCAATCCTATTCATTTCAAACATGAGGCAATTGAAATACTTTTATATTTTTTAAAAATATAATTAACATTTTTCTAGTGCTTGGTATATTACACTATTTCACTTAATCTTTATACTTGAGAGTTGATCTATTTTTTTAAAGATTTATTTATTTATTTGACAGAGAGAGATCACAAGTAGGCAAAGAGGCAGGCAGAGAGAGAGAGGAGGAAGCAGGCTCCCCGCTGAGCAGAGAGCCAGATGCGGGGCTCAATCCCGGGAACCCGGGATCATGACCTGAGCCGAAGGCAGAGGCCTTAACCCACTGAGCCACCCAGACGCCCGAAGAGTTGGTCTATTTTATCCCCATTTTACAAATGAGGAAACTGAGGTGTAGAGAGATTGAGTAATGGGTCCACAATTAGGTGTTGCATCTAGTATTTGAACCAAGGTCTTTCTTACTCCAAGGTACTTAAGTGTTATGTAAGGCAATATAGTACAGCTTTTTAAGTGACCTGTTCAGTGTTACATTGCTTATTATTAGTGGAAGAAGGATTAATAGCCTGATGTCTTGACTGCAAATTCAGTGTTCCCTTTAATTAATCTGGTCTGTTTTAGAGAAAGTGTTGATTTTGTAACCAGAATGACCAATCCTATTCTGTTGTGTCCTATCCACATGACGAAAAATCTATCATTATCACTTATACATTTCAATTATATCTATTAAGTGAAGAATTTTTGTTTAATCCTCTTAAAACCTTGGGTGATGAAAATGTTCTGGAATTAGATAGTGTTGATGGTTCACAACCTTGTGAATGTAGTAAAAACCACTGAACTGCATACTTTTAAAAAATCTTCCCTTGCTTGAGATTGCAGGAGTTTAAAAATAGTTATATTAAAACATAAAAACTTCAATGAGACCTAAAAATCATATAATAATTTTTTAAGTTTCACATTATACCAAATAAGGTTATATGTTTACTGTTCATTACCTCTTCCTTCACCATGAATGCTACTTACAATTGAGTCTAAACTATACAATGACAGGGAAGTAAAAGAAATCAAATATCAGTAATAGTAATAGATATCTAAAGCCAGAAGTTGGCTACTTTTTGGAAGAAGAAAGGAATTTGAACTATAAACATATAGATATTTGTGCTTTGAATTAATGTTATCATTTGAGAACTGATTTCCATTGATGGTCATAACCTATTGTTACCCAAAAATATATTGTAAGATTACAAATTAATCTAAGAAAATACTCTTCCATTTCTGATGTGGTTAATTGTTTTGTTGTAAGGTAAGTGAGCATTAGAGAAAACCAGTTTTATTTTTTTTAAACAAAATATGATAGCTTTGAATTTTCTATAAATGTTAATTGTCAAGGATTTAAAGGATTATTGCCACAAATGTTTAATATCTTTCAACAAATAAATTCGGAAGATACCTTGTTATCAGTCCTATAAAACTATAAGAAATAAATTTTTTAAATGTCTTTCCCAGGTTATATTGTATAGCAAATATGAAGAATATATATAATATACACAGGGACATTATATTTTATGGGAATATATTCTAACACAAATGGAAATTAAATGTAATCCAGTTTTAGGCAGTAAAGATATACTTCCTATGTGTCAAGATGTTCTATAGTTTCTAGTCAACATTAGTATTTTCTTTAAGAAATCTTATAAAACTACAGTCTTATTCCTGATCTCTGTTATTTTGACAGATAACAAAACCATTGATTAATCTATAAATAGGGGTTACATGGGGCTTTTTTGAGTTCCTAATTCTGTATTTTTGGTTTTAAGCATCGAATGTTATCAAGACAAGAAGAACTTAAAGAAAGAGCAAGAGTTCTGCTTGAGCAAGCAAGAAGAGATGCAGCTTTAAAAGCAGGGAATAAACAGAATACCAACGCAGCCACACTCTGCAACAGGCAGCTAAGTGATGTGAGGAACATTGGTTAAACAACCATAATTGTTCATTGCAATCATGGGGGTGAGGGGAGTAATTTATCTATACTATTGCTAAGTCATTTTAAGTTTTTAATTTCAATTAATGTACAGTGTTGTATTAGCTCAGGTATGCAGTATAGTGGTTCAACAATTCTATATATCACCTGGTGCTCATCATGACAAGAACATTTCTGAATCCATCACCTAGTTCACCCATCCCCCTACCAACCTTCCCTCTGGGAACCATCAGCTTGTTCTTGCTAAATCATTTTTTCATAGACTTTTTATATGAGGCGGCAGAGTGGGGGGGTCACTTGGTATATTTATTGAGCTGATAAATTCATACTTGGAAGAACATGTTGTAATTATTCCTATACAGCAGTGTCAGCTATGAGGAAAAGTCAGATTTTAGAATATAATTTCTACATGCACATGAATAATCTATTTTTATTAATTTATATTTTGTAATTTAATTATACTTTGTTTAAGATTATATTTTAGCTATGGAAGTTAAATTTTTTGGAGATATTCGAATATAATAATGATGCCTACCATTTATTGATTAGCTGCCATTTAATGCAGACTCTATTATGGATGGGTTTTGTGGGGTTTTTTTAAGGATTTTATTTATTTATTTGACAGAGATCACAAGTAGGCAGAGAGGCAGGCAGAGAGAGAAGGGGGAAGCAGGCTCCCTGCTGAGCAGAGAGTCTGATGCGGGGCTCAATCCCAGGTCCCCGAAATCATGGCCTGAGCCGAAGGCAGAGGCTTAACCCACTGAGCCACCCAGGTCCCCCTATAATGGTTGTTTTATATAATTTTTATTTTACTTAACTCCGTGAAATAGATGTTCAACTACTTTCCAGATAAGAAAACTGAGACTGATAGGTAAGGTAATGTGTACAAAGTTGCAGAATTAGTAAATGATGAATCCAGGATTTGAACTTGAGCTTTCTCAGACTATAGAATCAGTGCTCTTCTCTATCATGTACTCCCATCCCTAAATTAGACCACATTTTTAGAGGCACCTGGATGACTCAGTCAGTTAAGCGGCTGCCTTCAGCTCAGATCATGTTCCCATCGGGTTACACATCGGGTTCCCTGCTCAGCTGAGAGCCTGCTTCTCCCTCTCCCTCTGTCTGCCATTCAACCTGCTTGTGCTCTCTCCTTGTCTTTCTCCCTGTCAAAATAAATAAATAAAAATTTTTAAAATAAATAAAAATTTAAAAATTTAAAACCCCACATTTTTATATATATTTTTGTGTAGTGTTTCACAAATAATAATGAATACATGATAATTGAAGCCCGTAAATTTAAGGGAACAGATTCTTCATGAATCTGAAAACTATGACATCCTGCCTTACCATCAAACTCACATGTACAAAACTGCATGCTCTTTTTTTTTTTTATTAAGATTTTATTTTTTCAGAGCAGTTTTAGGTTCACAGCAGAATTGAGGGGAAGGTACAGAGATTTCCCATATATACCCTGCATGTACACATGCATGGCCTCTCCTCTTAATGACATCCCACATTAGAGTGATACATTTGTTAGACACTGACACATCATAATCACCCAAAGTCCATAGCTTACATTATGGTTCCCTCTTGGTGTTTTACATCCTCTGAGTTTGGACAAATGTGTAATGAAATGTATCCATTATTATGGATTTTCTTTTGCACCTTCCACCACTCCCAAGCCCTGCAACCTAATTTCACTGTCTTTATAATTTTGCCTTTTTCAGAATGTCATAGAGTTGGAATCACAGAGTTTATAGCCTTTTCTGACTGTCTTCCTTCACCTAGTGGTCCTAGTAGTATGCATTTAAGGTTCTTCCACGTTTTTCACGGCTAGAAAAATCATTTCTTTTTGTGCTGAATAATATTCCCTTGTCTGGATGTACCACAGCTTTTGCATTCACCTACTAAAGGACATCTTGTTTGCTTCCAGTTTTGGACGATTATGAATAAAGCTGCTGTAATCATCCACGTGCAGGTATTTGTGTGGACATAAGTTTTTAACTCCTTTGGGTAATTACCAGGGAGTGTGATTGCTATATCTTATGGTAGGAGTATGTTTACTTTCATAAGAAATTGCCAAACTGTCTTCCAAAATCTCTGTCCCATTTTGTATTCCCACCAGTAGTGTGTGAGAGTTCTTGTGGTGCTCCACATCTTCACTCAGCGTTGAGTGTTGCCGGTGTTCCATATATTGGCCATTCTAATAGGTGTTTATGGTATCTAATTGTTTTAGTTTACATTTCCCTGATGACAAATGATGTGGAGCATCTTTTCATATGCATAATTGCAATCTGTAAATCTTCCTTTGGTGAGGTGTCTATAAGAGTCATTGATTCATTTTTTTAATCAGGTTGGTTGTTTTTTTATTGTTGAGTTTCAGTAGTTCTTTGTGTATTTTGGATATAGTCTTATCAGATGTGTCTGTTGCAAATTGAGTGTTCCTACTTATTAACATAGAATATCTCTTCATTTATTTATTCTTTGATTTCCTTATATTCTTCATATAGATCTTATATATATTTTGTTAGATTTCATTAATGTGAATAGATTTTGTTCTTAATTTCAAATTCCACTGGTTCACTGTCTTTTGTATATTAACCTTATATCCTGTAGCCTTGCTATAATTGCTTTTTAGTTTCAGGAGATTCTTTTTTTCCCAATTCTTTCATATTTTGTATATAGGTGATCATGTCATCTGTGATCAGACACTTATTTCTTCCTTTCCATGCACATGTTTAAACATTCCTTTCAGGTATGAGCTTAATAACCTCTGACCTTGAGCATTGTTTTTCACACAACAAGTTTTTATACAATAATGTGATATAAAAGCAGTTTAGTGGCCTGTAGTAATTATTTTTAATGAAAAGGAATATAATAGAATCGAATAAAGATCTCAGAATCCATCACATATAGTAAGCATAGTATTTTTTAAAATATTTTATTTATTTATTTGAGAGAGAGAGAGCATGAGAAGGGAGAAGGTCAGAGGGAGAAGCAGACTCCCCATGGACCTAGGAGCCCTTCGGGACTCAATCCCGGGACTCCGGGATCATGACCTGAGCCGAAGACAGTTGCTTAACCAACTGAGCCACCCAGGTGCCCAGTAAGCATAGTATTTTTGTCTGAAACTTCCTTTAGTTATGTGGACATATGTACTTCCTCAATTTTGATATGAAACATATTTTACAAACAAAAAAGACCATATTTTTAAACTGTAGTTCATGATAAAAATGAGAAAACCAAATCTAGTGGGCCATCTTTGAAGTTCTGTAACCTCTATGCCAACTCTTTCAATGCCTGGCCATCTGTTAGATCATCGATTTGTTGGTCATTTGTCAGATATTTATTGAGTGTCTGAACTGAGTATATTCATGGTGACAGAAAAGGTTAAGCTCCTTCCATTTTGGAGTTTATATTATGGTGGGAAGAGACAGATAATAATAAATAACTAGAGTGTGAAAACTGTGTGGCCTAGTAGAGGATAATTTAAATAAGTGAGGGCTTGAGTGATTTGAGGAGGGGGATTTGAACTAAGATTTGATGGGTGGAAAGAATCCAGTCAAGTGAAGAACCACAGAAGGAATTATCTCTTTAAAAAGAAAGTTATTTGGGGGATGCCTGGGTGGCTCAGTCAATTAAGCATCAGATTCTTGATTTCTTATTGGGTCATGATCTCAGAGTTGTGAGATCAAGTCCGCCATTGGGCTCAGTGCTGGATGTGGAGCCTACTGAAGATTCTCTCTCCCTCTCTTTAAAAAAAGTTTTTTTTAAAGTTATTTTGTTGATGCTATATTTTATTTGTGATAAACTGTGTTTCATAATTATTTCAGGCTCTAAAAATTATGGAGAATGTGTATAGCTCTTTATTGTCCCAGTGTGTTGATTTTAAATTCAGAATACCTGAGATTTAAATGATCGGCCAAGTAGATTTTTAAAACCAGTTACTTTACCTATGTGTGAATTTTACATATATAAATAATTATCATTGAATGTTTACTGAGCACTTGCTGTTTATCAAGCAGGATTCTAAGTGGTTTAACATGGATTTTCTCATTTAATCTCCACAATAATTGTGTGAGTTAAGTGTTATCATCCCTATTTTACAGTTGAGAAAACTTACAAATTCATGAATTGCCCATGGTGACACAGTTAAAAGAAACAGAGCCAAGAATTGAACCTAGACATTTTGATTTCAGAGACTTTGTCTCTAAAGCATTGTGTTATATTTCCTTCTTCTTTATTTTTCTAACATCCTTGTGAAATAGAAATAGAAATAGAAATGGATACTATTGTTTTATCTTTTATATTAAGATTAAGAAAATCAGTTGGGAAAGAATGTTTAAATTTACCTAGGGTTGTAGACAGTGACACATGAGGCTTAGAAATCAAGTATCCTGACTTTTTTAAAAGGTGATGTTTAGTTTTTCATTTGGTTAAGACTTTTTTTTAAATTTTTAAATTTTTTTAATAAACATATGATGTATTATTAGCCCCAGGGGTACAGGTTTACACACTTCACAGCACTCACCATAGCACATACCCTCCCCAGTGTCCATAACCCCATGGTTCAGACTTTTAACAAATATTTTATTGGTCATCCCTTTTGTTTAAGGCACCAGTATCTATACTCTGTATTTTTCAAGTAAAACTTAAAAACTTTTATTTAAATTATATTAGTGTGAGTTCAACATTGAAATTATTAAAAAATATCTCTCTTTTTAAAATTTTATTTTTACATAATCTCTACACCCAACATGAGATTCAAACTTACAACCCCCATATCAGGAGTTGCATGATCTACTGACTGAGCCACACAGGCACCCCAAGATATCTTTTTTTTTAAGATTTTATTTATTTATTTGCCAGAGGGAGAGAGCATAAGCAGGTGGAGTGGCAGGCAAAGTGAGAGGGAGAAGCAGGCTCTCCCCTGAGCAGGGAGCCTGATGTGGGGCTCGATTCCAGGACCCTGGGATCATGACCTGAGCTGAAGGCAACTGCTTAACTGACTGAGCCACCCAAGTGCCCCTCCCGGAAACATCTCTTATTCTGTGTTGTGACATCTTACCATATCTGTAAAATATATAACTTGGATTTTAAGAAACATGATGCTGGTGATGTTTTATTGATGATTCTTTTATACTGCTGGTCTCATGTAACTTGTCACACTTTTCTGGAAGGCAGTTAGACTTCATCAAGAAATGTTCATTCCCATTTACCCAGTAATCCTATTAACAAAGATCAGTATGCAGGTTTTCATCACAATGTTATTTGTAATAGCAAAAACTAAAAGATGGTAATTTTGCAAAATAGAGGAATGATCAAATAAATTATAACATAAATATAGTTGTTATATAGCCATTAAAACTTACCTATGGGGCACCTGGGTGGCTCAGTGGGTTAAAGCCTCTGCCTTCAGCTCAGGTCATGATCCCGGGGTCCTGGGATCGAGCCCCGCATCGGGCTCTCTGCTCAGCAGGGAGCCTGCTTCCTCCTCTCTCTGCCTGCCTCTCTGCCTACTTGTGATCTCTGTCTGTCAAATAAAAAAAAAAAAAAAAAAAAACTTACCTATACAATAATGTCTTAAAAGAATATTGAAAGGACATAGGAGAATGCTCACAACGTCCTTCTGTATAAAAAGAAGGCTGTAAAATATATATGGCATATAAACTCCATTTTGAAATGATAAGAGACTTTTTTTTATATGCACTGAAAAGGACAGAAAGGAAAATCATCAAAATAGTAGCAATATTTATCTCTAGGGGGTAGTATAACAAATGGCTCTTAAGGGTTTTTTTTTTCCTTTTATTCTTTCAGTTTTAAAAATATGACATGTTAAGATAATTATTTTAAACTAGGGAAATTTTTGGTACCCAAAAGAAGTATTTTTAGCACATTATTTTCTTAGTGTACCCAAACCAACCTGACTTCAGTATTTCTAAGATAATGTATGTATGTGTGTGTGTTAAGAAGAGAGACGTGTAAGAGTTCTTCACTTCAGGCGTGCCTGGGTGGCTCAGTGGGTTAAGGCCTCTGCCTTCGGCTCAGGTCATGATCCCAGGGTCCTGGGATCCTGTGATCTCTGTCTGTCAAATAAATAAAATCTTTGAAAAAAAAAAAAAGAGTTCTTCACTTCTACAGTTGATGATAATAACTTGTGCCTCTGTGTGGAATAAATGGCAGATTTAATAATAGCAGTCCTGTTCACACTGAGAAGACAAGAATTTCCCAATGACTACTCTTTGTGATTGATGAGTAATAATCATGGTATCTCATAAAATATCTCGTTTCTTGGACTACCACCAGTGTGACTGGGGTTGTTTTGTATTCATATATTGTTATAGTAGTTTTTTTTTCCCAGAAAGAGCAGCTCCATCCTGCATGGTTAGCTGGCTGCATGCCACGCTGGTCACTCTGTTGCATTTGTTTCCCACTTACCCAAGGTTGTATCCTATTACAAATGAAACCATGCTTTAAACAGTCCCAAAAATATTTTCTTTACCATTCCTCTTTCGGGTTATCTTTTGCTACATAAAAAAATCGCCTTACTGGCATGAAACAGCCATTGGTTATGTTCATAGATTTGTGATTTAGGCATTAGAATAGGATACTGTGGGAATGGCTTATTTCTGTTCCATCATGTTTGGGACTGGGTTTTGGCGAGGACCTCTGCTAGATCATCAGTTGGAATACCTACACGTAGCCTCTCCATATTTTCTCTCCACTTGGGCTAGTTGCAGCTTCCTCACAGCATAGTGGCTGAGTCTATGAGCAAATGTCCCAAGAGAATAAGGTGGACAGGCATGGCATTCTGATCTATCTTTAAAAGTCATGTTGCGTCACTTTGCTACACTGGTGGCCTAAGCAGACACAAAGTTCTACCCATTTCTAAATAGCAGAGACAGAGACCCACACCACTGAATGAGAGGAGTGTCAAAGTTGTGGTGTAGCAAGAGTATGTGGTATAGGAGATAGTGTTGCAGCCTCTTCTCAGTTATAGTTTAAACTCCTGTTTGGGGTGCCTGGTTAGCTCAGTCAGTTAAGCATCTGACTCTTGATTTCAGCTCAGGTCATGATCTCAGGGTCATGAGATTGAGCCTAGCGTTGGGTTCCTCTTTCCCTTCCCTCCTCCAAAACCTGTCCCAATAAAATAAAATTAAAAATAAATTCTGTTTTAAAACTTTCTTGTGTGTTCTACTATAGCTCATTTTTCAAATAAGCCAAGCCCTGTGTAGATGTGTTATGAAGAGAATCAAATTTCATGATGTTAATAGTGTATTTTGTGACTGTTGTTCTAGTTTTGACACTTGATACTCTGTGAGGCTTGTAGCTTATATTAATGAAATGGTGTAAAAGGAGAATATAAAATGGCAGATCAGTCTGGTTGCACAAAAACAGAAATTAGACCTTCCTGTTCCTTTTTAGATTTTCGTTTAGTATGCAGTTTGATGCCAGGTTGATATATTTTCCAAGGACATAATAGTTTTCTTAATTTGATCATTTCCTTTATAATTCCTGATAGCTCTTGTACATACAAATTAGAATTATTTGGCAATACTGTCCATATTTTCAAAAACTAGTATAGTCAACTTGGAACACAAAAGAAAAAGGGAAAATGCTCAGTTTCATCTTTGGAGCAATTGAATATGAAGTAAGTGATACTAAAACTGGAAAATGCTTAATTTCTCTAAATCTGTTTTTCCATTTTTAAATGAAAGCAAAATTCATTTTTTTTCCTTGTGTGACATTCAAATTAATAGGTGTCCACGGTGAAGGGGTAAGGGAACCATGACTAATGCCTTTCCCACTTTAGTGTCAGCATCTCTTTCACTCTGAAGAGATCAAAAGACTTCTGGTAAATAAAAAGAAGGTCTAACTGAAAAAAAAAAAAGCTGGCATCTAATTTAGTGAACTCACTGCTACCATTTTCACTTGTTTATGTGTTTTAATTTGTGCCTTACAGTGCTCTTATTTTAAATTTTTTTATAAATCATCTTGCCCATCATAATGTATATACCGCTGTACTGAAGGTCAAGTTGCTGGAGGAGAGAGATATACCTGCTGCTACCCATTCTTTTTTGTGTTCTTAGTTTAACCGAGAATTTCTATAAGTTAAAAAAAAAAAAAAGTGGTACCCGGGAGTGACCTTAAGTATTGAATAATGAGGCATTGACCTTAAATCTTCAAGAGTTCACCGAAGAGCTTACTGTTCCATACTGAAAATTGACTCCACACTGATTTAGGACTTTGTCTGCAAATTCTATCTTTTCTCCTCTGAACTCTGCTTCCCTCCTCTCCCCTCCCCCCCTCCCCTCCCCTCCCCTCCTCTCCTCTCCTCTCCTCTCCTCTCCTCTCTTTTCTCTTCTCTTTTCTTCTTTCCTTTAAGAGAGAGAGCATGAGTGAGTGGGGGGAGGGAGAGAGAATCTTAAGCAGGCTCCATGCCCAGCACCGAGCCCAATGTGGGGCTTGATCTCATGACCCTGAGATCATGACCTGAGCTGAAATCAAGACTTGGATGCTTAACAGACTGAGACATCCAGGCGCCCCTCAACTCGTTTCTATAAAAGTAACCTAGGACCTTCTGATAAACACCAAGAACAATGAGAAGAGCTGTTTTAATAATTGGTGTTGGAGTACTTGATGCATATAGTGTGTGGGACCGTGTCCATGTACTGAGTATAAGTTACCTCCTTTTAAGACTTTTGCATCTCGTTCTGAGCTGAGAGAAAGTGAGAATTTACAGAAGATTCAGAGAAATAAAGGCCTGAAAGCAAATATCTACATGAATGGAAAGACAGGCTTGTAAAAAATAAAAGAAGAGAAAAATGAGAAGTAGTGTAAGTACTAAAGAGAATAAACTTCCCACCTTCACAGAATGGCCTTATACAAAGGTCCTTGCAAATCATGTTCCCTCCCTTTCTATCCTCATCTCCCTGCCCACCCCCCACACCCCATCATTTACTCCACAGTCTCTATCTACTAAGTTGCCAGCAGAGAGAATGTTGCATAGTCTTCAATTCCTGCATTAAGCATTGGCTGTTCTCTCCCTGAAATGCCCCTCTTTCCTTGTTAGTTTCCACTGAAATACATCTTCTAGGAGTATCTGTATCATGACTCCTACCAGTAAAGCTTATTCTCCTTCCTCTTTTTCTAATACACTGTACATATCTCTCTCATTGCATTTATCCCATACCATTATCTAATTACACATCTTTCTCCCACTCAGCTGTAAGCTATTCATAGTACAAAAACCTGATATTCCTATCACCAAGTTTTAAGTAAATGTTTATTCAATGAATAGATGAAGGAAATAAAGACGGGCTATTTTTTATATTTTCTCAGTGTCAACTAATAAAAATATGAGCTTAAACATGAAAAATCTGGGTTACTATAGGGAGTTTCTTGATAATAAAGGTTTATAAACAGGGAAGATGTCTCTCTGTAAGTCTTTAAAGCAGAATTCAGTGAGCATAAAAATGTCCATCCCTGTTTATTGAGTCAGTTACAGACACTGGCCACCTTGGAAGTTAAAGTTCCCCATATCATCCATTTCTTCCTTTTTTGAATCCTACATTGTGATACCTTTCTTTGTTGTTATGACGTGTATGCACCAAATCCTTACACACATCTGTCCTTCCCATATGCTGGGACCTCTGATTAGAGTTCAGCTCCCAACTCCGCCTTGAAGCACACCACTCTACCAAACATTCCCTCTTGTATAAATTAGTATAGCTTTAGGCTGGAAGGCTGGGAAGCAATTTCTAAGACACTGAAAACAACTCTTGGTAACATTATCTGGTAGATCCTTGTGTACAGACTCTACTTAAATTATCCTCAGGAAAGATTCAAGCTGTAATTTATTTTAAATGGCAACTCCCAAACACAGATATTTGATTTTTGTCATGACCTATATTGCATGTTTTAATGAGAACTTGCTAAGCTAGCACATATCGTATTTAGATCTCTTCTAGTAGTTTATATGATTCATTTGTGCATCTGTTTCCTTAGGTGTTCATTTAACCTGTTTCAGGTGTTTCCTGAAATTATTTTTCTATGGAAAACACTTCATTGCTCTGAAACACTATGAATTATATTTTTTTGCTTCCTATCCCTATTGTTCTGTGAAGATTTTCTTACATTACATTTGATTAATGCAGATTTTAGGTATGATATTTGTTTTGTTCATGGTTTTCCATATGCACTTAAAATAATTTTTTTCAAAGTACAACTCGAGTTGGCAAGTTTGACAGTCAATCCAGAGGAGCTTCCTTCATTAAATAGTATATTTAAACACACTGAGAAAAATCTAATAGTTTTTTTTTAAGAAAAAAATTCCTTTTATATTATTTTTCATTACTCTATTTCCCCAAACACTCTCTTCCCAAGAAATGCACAAATAGAATTTAACAATGTAGTCTATTTCAGACTCTTTTGCTTGATACTTGCATTATCATTGCTTTTTAAAAAATACATTTAATAAATCCATTACTTTTAACAATGCTCATGTAATTATATAGGTCACTGAAGGACATGTTTGCAGTTATGTGCTAACGGTTAGGGTCAGTATACTCCAAGAATCCTGCTGCCCACAGTCT
Organism: Taxidea taxus jeffersonii; assembly: GCA_003697995.1. NCBI lineage: Eukaryota > Metazoa > Chordata > Mammalia > Carnivora > Mustelidae > Taxidea > Taxidea taxus. The sequence goes on from RCUC01162074.1 coordinate 72,473, forward strand.
TTGAAATTGTTAGGGTATTTGTGAAGCACTTTGAACATATCAGAAGAATGATACCATATAAGTTTAATTATTACTTTTATGTTTTTAAGAAATAATAAAATCTATTTTATAAGTAAAAAGCCTAAAAAGAATTGGGGTAATTCTTTAATTTATAAATATGATTGTTTTTAGTTTTTTGAGCTGTAAATTACATAGCAAAAGAAAATGATTTGCAGATACTTGTTGGTACCCAGAAGTTGTTGTTGTTGTTTTTTAAACTGAATTTTAATCTGCAAGGATAATGAGTGACTCATTACAATCAATTGGGGTAGGAGTCCATCCTCATGTAATAGGATCAAACTGCAAGATATTAGCAAGTCCTAGAAGGTTTGCAAGGAATATTTGAATCCTCTAAGGAAAACTGTACATGGGAAAGGAATTTCGGTTTGGTCAGTCTTTAGTTAACTGTAAGGACCAGTAATTTAAAAAAAAAAGGAAAGAAATACAGTGACTTTTTTTTTCCTGCTGGTCTTTCATAATGAATCTAAAAGTCTTATTTGGTGAGACCCAAAGAATGCAAGCTGCTCTTCTGTGAATTAAACCTTTAACAGGTATTTCGTTACTGTGAAGAGGTAGGACATCAACCTTGTACTTTTGATGTTAATTGGAAAATATTGATTTAAATGGAACTAGTCTGTGATTCTGATAATTGTAGCAGATTTAGATAAGATCATGAGGTCTTTTCCAGATAATAGAAGAAGCAGTTACCATCCAATTGGTAAAAAACACTAACCATCGTTTTGGTAATCCCTGAAGATAGAAACTTTTCCCATAGTTTTTATGTTTATATGTATCCTAAATATGTACCATCATAAAAATGTATATGATATAAGATTATATTCTATGTTTATGAACACTGGCTATGTTACAATGAAATGGCTAGCTTCTAGGAATTAAGCTTGAAAATCAAGGTGAAGCTAAAAGTTTTATTTTTCCAAATTACACATATTATCCATTCTGTTACTAGGAAGAAGTAGTTAACTTTGGATTTGTAATTTTAAAAGAACATCAGATATTACAAAAAGAAATCTAAACCCTTTAATAGTATATGGAGTGAAAACTTTGTCTTATTTAGAGATTTTTATTCTCTGTATGCGCTGGAATGTTGTCTATACTATACCCAGGACACTAAGATGAAAATGTATTCCTTATTTCTTACTCCAACACAATTGACAGAAGATTTAATGTACATAATCCGTTTCAGACCAGTAAGACACTTTAAATGTATAGCTAATCTTTTTTACAGTTGCATTTTATAGAAGAAGAATGCCAGTGTACTTCTGTGTTCGGTATAAATGCCTCTATACAAGGCAGTGGTTTTTATTCATTATGATTTAAATAATAGTTTATCTATTATGTCTAAATTTAAGTTGATTTGAAGTCTGCTATCTTAACAATGACTACTAGACTTCTTAGAAAACATATTGTTAGCTTGCTAGCATATCTTCAAAGTCACACAAAACACCATCATTGTTAGGAGAGAAAAAAAAAAGAAAACCTCAAGCATCTTTTCTATTATGTGGCCCAAAGCCCCTAGCCTCAAAAGTCTTATTTATTTGAGATCGCTGTGAATTCATAAAGCTAAGGCTAGATGTCTTAACATCAGGAACACTCCTTTTATGCGACTATAAATGGCTGTAGACATTTTCCATATGGCTGTTCAGTGCAGTGTTGAACATCCCAGGTTGATATCACCATTAGTAAGAGCTGTATTTTATATTGCCTATTCTGTTATTGCTCAGCATGCATGAGGGTAGAGTTTAAATCTTCATTCATTTCATTTTTTAATGTTTCTTTTGTTCTCCTTATCATGTTCTGGCTTTCCCAAGGATATATGCCTTGAACGAAAAGTCACATGTGCATTACTAATTGTATGCCATTGTATTTACAGTTCCTAGTGGTGGCACTGTGAAGCTACTAATTCCTTTGCCTCACTTGATGTAAAATAATCTGAGTGTCTTTGATAGCAGTGAAACAGTATTAATTGTTTTGTACATTTTTTGGTCACTCTTCTTAGGTGGTCTTCATAATCTATTAGAACTTTCAGCCAGATTTTTGTAATGTCATGCCTCCAGCAGTGATTAAATTGGTAATTAATGAACAGTCCTTGGCAATGTAAACCACATCCCGTTAATTTTCCCTTTTGAGTTTTTAGAAGTTGTCTTCTGTGTCAGAAATCATTGCGCCACCTTGCTATGGCCCCTTGGCATGAAACCACAACGACTTGATTTTTGCAGCCATTAGTAGATCAGAGCAGTAATTTCACAGTATTTTGGTCAAGGTAATTATAATACCAAGAACTTAGTAGATTTGAAAATTCACGAAAGAAGTCCAGGAATACCAGGTGAGCTTCCTTGTGTTCACTGGAACGTTATGATTAGTTTAATTGGTCTTTGTTTGATTTTAGCCGCAGAAACTATTTGTGCCACAGCAGTGCAGTGACTTTATACTTGAGTGTTTCTGACCTCCTTTGACAGGGGTGGGTGCAG
>RCUC01162074.1:80000-94142 GCA_003697995.1 Taxidea taxus jeffersonii
GCACAGAGTTTTTTTTTTTTTCCCTTTCTGAATGGCTAATAACAGAGCCTTGTTTCCTGTCTAATGATGAAAGGGTGGCAGTCAAGTTCTTTCCCTTAGTTTACTATAAAATTGAGGAATTTCATGGACCATTATAAGAACAGAATCTTGTGAAAAACTAGCAGTATTAAGTTAAAGCCCCTTTTAAAAGAAAATTTGGATAAGTTAAAATGTATTTAGCCCAATTAATGAAAGTCCAATTACTAAGACTGTATGAAACACTGAAAGTAACGCAGTTAAGCACAGGATATTGTGTTATTAAAGGCAGTAAAGAATATGGAATTACGGGTTTGTTGGTAGAAATAGGGTGCTTTATTTTGCTATAAACAAATTTACAAAGGGTAAAGATGCAAAACTACATTATTTGAAATAATGTATCTTCAGTTTTGTTAAAGCTTATTTCATGAAAATATGTATAGACATGTTTCTTAGATAGACTTTTCAATCTGTATTTTTCAACCGACTGAATAAAAATATCTAGTGTTATGAAAGACACCCATGGGTGGGTAATGATCTCAGCAGCTACACTGACAGTTTCTCATGTTCTAATTCACCTTCACAAATCCATGGCATCATTTTTTGGCTAAAGTAATGTCAGTTAGTGACATTTGCAGCAAGTATAAAAAGGACCCCCCATGGCAGCCATTTTTATTTGATTCTTAAGATCCAAAGGCTGCTGAAAGAACAATTGAATGAAGTTGAGGATTGGAGAAGCTTGATTTTCTTGTTCTCTGTGAAATGAAACTCTAGTCTTTTTCTTCCCCTTCTCCTTAAAAGCAAAAGTCTGCTAGGGGGTTGTAGCTGTGTCAAAGCCGCTGGGATGCCACTGCTGATCACTTTAATTACTACGACTAAGGAGGATAAAATTAAAAGTAGCACCATTGAAGCAGTGGAAGAAAGCTTGCCTAGATGTCGGTGAACTGTGAAATATAAAAATTGCATACCAATACATTTTTATGGAAAGGAAACAAGGAATTACATTACTTATTCTTGAAGAGTTTGTCCTTAAATTGTTCAAGTTTTACTAGTGCGTCTATCTATGGCAGATTGTAGACCATTTCAGAATGATAAGGAAAATAGACATGAAGACATGCTGTAAAAGGACTAAATATTTTTCCAGTTTATGTCCAAAGTGGTTAGTTCTGATCCATTTTCTATATTTGAAAATACTTATTTGTTGTATTGAAGCACAAGGTCTTTGCACCATAACAGGACTTTTGCCTGATCCTGGAAACATTAGTAAAGAGAAAAGTAAAGCTTAAATAGACTACATTCAGCACTTTTATGAAGGCTTATAATTTAATATTGGGAACCTAAGTTTTAAATGAATATAAACTAGTTTCTCCTCACCTCTATACAGAGGAGTTTAGCCTGATTTGTAAAGCCCAAGAGTAAATAAAAAACAAGGTTTTTAAAAAATTACAATATCAGTAGGGCCTCAGAAACATTCTCTGAGCACCAGTTATGTGATAGATAGGACCAGTGCTTTGAAATGAGACAATGAGTTTCATTTTTACTATACCATTTACAAGATATATGACCTTGGGCAGTATTTTTAAGTGAGATTCAATTTCTATCAAATCAGAGAGATAGTAGTTACCTTACAGAATTTTCAGTACTGAACAAGACAGCATGTGTGAAAAGAGTGTGCATAGGCACAGAGCTAGTATTTACCAAAACATTTGTTATAACCTGGTTTGTAAAAAGATGATTGTGGGGAAGTTTGCTTTCCAAAACTACAGCTTGCATTAAACCCTCCCAAAGAGTACGTCCATCGTACAAAAGCTGGATTATCCTATATAACAGTGTAATTCCAAATAATACTGTATGGCAAAAGGTAAATGTCATCAGACTCATTCATAGAAATAGGAAGCCTGACTACTTCAGCTTACTTAAGTTTATTTAGACTACGCAGGTAAATGAAAGATACATAAATTTCCTACTGTATTGGGTGCACTTTTCTTTTTAGTGACATCCGTCTTCTAAGTTACCTTACCTCTGCATCCCAGTGAAAATTTCCCTTTTTTTTTCAGCAGACACAGTAAATTGATGATTTATTTATAGCTAAGTAATTCATTTTTGTCTCTTTCAAATGCAGAATGGTCAAAACAGCAATAATACCTTTCTACTTAGGTAGGTTTAACAAACCATTATTGTCAGAAATACTCATCTACATATTTGAGCAGTTTGTCTGGAAGGTGTACAAAAATAACCTTCATCTACTTTCTGGTCATTTTGTTCCTTTGACATGAACAGTATGTCTCTTCTGAGTAAAAGATCCTATAGATTTTGTCGCTATTCTGTAAATATTACTGCAAAAATCAACTATTTTAATGGAGCTTATATATAAAAATTAAAATGAAATAGTTTTACTTATAATGAATCTGGAAATTAATACTATTAATTAAAAATTATTGCATAATCAATTGCTATAATTACAGGCTTTTCCTTTTGACCTTAACAATTAGCTTCTATTTTCTCAGTTGGTTCTTTGTCTTAAGGGAAGTTAATGGGTAAGAAAACAAACAATGCAGATATGCCATCCCACTGGAGAGCTCTAGGCCCAGGCAAAATTGTCTCTGTGGTGTTAGGACATTAGTAGAAAAGTAAATCAAGGCAATCTGATAGGGAACTAGAATTCTGTCAATCAGGCTCAAGATTTTGTGCTGTGTCCATAAACTTTGTTTACTGTAGGGTTTTATGAGTTGTAACCTGCCCTTGCAGTCTGTTAATGAGGCTAAATCTTGCTACTTGAGAATTGAATTACAGCACACCTCTGGGCTAATGGTTATAAACAGAAAGTCCCATTAGGGCTGCATTCTGATTTGTTCATTTGCATTTTTTTTCTATTGTATAGAGAACAATGATGGGTAAATAGGTACAAACAAACAATTTACATGGAAATTGATAAAGTGTCCCTAATTAGTATTTAGAGTTGGTTTTATTGATTGCCTGCGTTAAATTGCACTCTTGGTAAACTCTCCCGAAACATTTGCAGATGGGAGTATTATTGAGGGGGGAGGGAGATGAAGAGGAGGTAGTAGCTTGTGAGAAAAAAAATTAGATTCCCATTTCATACTTGGAAAGGTAGAATCATTTATTTCATTTTTAACTTAGTTAAGATGACCCAAGACCACTTCATCTTAGTCTGAATCATCAAATTCCAGCTCTGCAAGAAGTTATTATTCACGCAGTGAAATTCACTTAAACCTGGTTGCCGGAGGCATATCAAATAATGGTTTTTATTAGTGCTCTTAACTTTTCTTAAGTTTGAAAGATGAAAGTTTAGTAAAAGCTCAGTTTTCCTCAGTTGGTTGTGTAATTTGATACTTTTGGGGATCAAATATTTTAGTGGTTAAGAGCAAGGGCTCTGCAGTCAAACAGACCTGGGCTGGACAGTTCTGACATCAGTTCTAGTTTTTGTTGTAAACTTGAAACTCTAAACCTAAATATTCTCATTGGTAAAAATTGGAGTGTGAAAATTAAATGAGATCATGCATATAAAGCACTTAGCATATAAAGCTAAGGTATATCAGCAACCATTACCAGGATCACCATTAGTGAGCATGTATATCCTTTTATTCCTAGCATATTTTCCAAGTTCAAAAGTACTAGTAGAGAACTGCAGATTTATGCATATTACTCTCCCATCTTCAGTCTCACCCTGCCTGATGCATACTACTTCTCTAGTTACAAGTAAGCCTGTGTCTCTAAATATTAAGAAAATGTTCCTCATGTTAGATCTCTCTTCTTCTGCTCCTTCCACAACTACCACTAACTTGAGAAAGTCTACCACCTCATCTTCCACCTCATCTTTTCCTTCCTTCTCCCCAGATTCTTCTTTTTTTTTTTTTAAGATTTTTATTCATTTATCTATTTGTCAGAGAGCACAGGAGCGAGCACAGGCAGACAGAGTGGCAGGCAGAGGCAGAGGGAGAAGCAGGCTCACTGCCGAACAAGGAGCCTGATGTGGGACTCGATCCCAGGACGCTGGGATCATGACCTGAGCCAAAGGCAGCCACTTAACCAACTGAGCCACCCAGGCGTCCCCCCAGATTCTTCTTTAAAAATAACTTTTATTATAAAAGTAGTACATGTATATTACAGAAAATTAGAAAATGAAGACAAGCCAAAGTAAGAAAACAAAAATATCACATTTCCACACCCAGATATCTCCATCATAACAACTTTGTGAATAGCCTTCCAAGTCTTTTTCTACACATATATATTTATATGTGTATTTATTTTGCCAAAATGACAAAATGAGGTTATTACTGTATACACTGGTTTGGTTTTTTGTTTTTTTTTTTTTTCAGTCAACTTGTATTTTCTTTCATTTAATATTATGGTTATGTTCAGATTTCTGTAATTGATTCAGCAATGTCCCTTACAACTTGTTTGGCCCAACCACTGTCTAACCCAGGATTATACATTGCATCTAGTTAGGTTTTCTTTTGTTGGTGGTGATGTTGATTGGTTAGTTGGTTTTTGTTTTCATAACTTTCTTGTTAAAATGACGAGGTCAGTTATCCTGAATACCATACCTTTCTAGATTTATTTGGTTGCTTCCTTGCTGTGTCATTATCGTGTTTATCCCTCATGCATATGATCAACTGGAAGTTATTTAATGGATTCACATTAAACATATGGGCTAGAATTTTATTGGTGGTGTGTACTTTATGTCCTTCACATCAAAAAATTTAACATATGGTTGACCCGACATTAGTGATGCCAAGATTTAGATTAGTGGTCCCTAATCCCTGATTTAGCTCTGCCATTTGGTTCTCTACATTTACAAGTAGGTTTTCTCCTTGCAACTAGGAAATAATCTCTGTGGTGTTACTTAAGCATATGTTCTAATTACTATTGCTGTGTAAAAACTACCCCAAACTTAGTGGCATAAAAAAAAAAATTGTCTTGGGGCATCTCAGTGGCTCAGTTGTTTAAATGTCTGCCTTCATCTCAGGTCATGATCCCAGGGTCCTGGGATTAAGTTCCACATTGTGCTCCCTGCCTCTCTCTCTCTCTCTCTCTCTCATGAATAAATAAATAAAAATATTTTTAAACTGTTTTTATGCTCACAGATTCTGTGGGTTAGGACTTTAGACAGGGCACAGTGCTTTTTTTCTGTTGCACATTGTCTGGGGCCTGTGCTAGGGAGACTTGAACAATTGGGGGTTGACTCAAAATGGGTAAAGGCTGAGGTCTTCTGAAGGCTTCTTCATTCACATGTCTGGTATGTGGGCTAAGAAGACGCAAGGCTTAATTTGGCTCATATGACAGCTGGGTTCCCAGAGAGTAAAAAATGTAAGAATTTTAAGAGATCTGGGCAAATGGGGTATGACCTCTCCTACCTAGCCTTCAAAATCACCCACCATATTCTACTGATTATAATACAAGTGCCTAAAGCTGAGTGCCTAAAGGCTGAGATCCAAGGGGAGAGGAATAAACTCTACCACTTGATGAGGGAGTGGCAAGGTCACATTGCAGAGAACATGTGGAATGAGAAATACTGTCATGGCCATCTTTGGAAAATACACTCTGCCACAGCATAATATGAATATCTAGATTCCCATCAGACATTTATCAAAGAACTTTAACAACTATTAATAATCCGTGCCAGATTCATTCTTTTATGAATGACAAGGTTATGTTTTTGTAATTTTACCTCTTAAAAATTATTATAGCTGTTATTATAACAGAGCTTTCTCTCATTGACTAGGCCTATTTAGTTACCCTAAAATTCAGTTCTTACTAGAAGGACAAGATAATTGCTTGATTCTTTTCCTCTAATTATAAGTTTTCAGAGGAGTTGTTTTAAAAACTGCCTCAAATGAATTTATACATCCTCCTAAGAACTTTTAAAAAAAATTTCCCCTTTATTGTTTTCCTCGTTCTATTTTCTTTTTTTTTAAGATTTTATTTATTTATTTGACAGACAGAGATCACAAGTAGGCAGAGAGGCAGACAGAGAGAGATGGGAAAACAGGCTCCCTGCTGAGCAGAGAGCCCCATGAGGGGCTCAATCCCAGGAAGCCAAGACCATGACCCAAGCCAAAGGCAGAGGCTTAACCCACTGAGCCACCCAAGCACCCTTATTTTCTTTTTTTTTTAACATTTTTTTCTATACCCAAAATGGGGCTCAAACTCCCAACCCCAATATCGAGAGTTACTTGCTCAACTGACTGAGCCAGCCAGGTGCCCCATCTAAGAACTTTTTGAATATCACAGTGAATTAATGACTTTTCATTGATTTCATGTGTGATTTCATTGATTCAGTTCACTGCAATAATTGTTCTTTTTGATACTGAAATTGTTTCAGTTTGTCCACTAGGACCTTCAGGCATACCTGGGTCCATTTGATACCCCTGTTAATTTGCTCCCATTAATTTTGACAGCTCTCATTTCTCATCATCTCAAAATGTGTGGAAGAACTGCTTAGATTTGAGTTCCACCAATATGGTGTCTACCCCTGCTGTCCCTAATAGTATTGCCTACCAAGTTTGATTGCCCCCCCTTTTTTAAATTTATTTGAGAGTGAGTGAATGAGAGAGAGAGCATAAGTGATGAGGAGCAGAGGGAGAAGCAGCCTCCCTGCAAAGCAGGGAGCCCAGCATGAGGCTGCATCCCAGAACCCCGGGATCATGACCTGAGCTAAAGGCAGACACTTAACCAACTGAGCCACCCAGGCACCCCTTGTTATCCTTTATGATGTTCAGATTCACTAACGTCTCACATTTACTGCAGCTGTTTTTCATGAAAGTCTCTTGTACTTTGATTCTCAGGATATGCCAACATTCTAGTTCTCCTCTTTACATCCTTTCCTTCTTCTCATCTAAATACAGACGTTTTCCATGTTTTAGTCAGTAGCTCCCCTTTTTCTCTGGTACTTGCAAATATTCCTATAGTTTCAGATCTGTAGTCATAGTTTGACTTCATTCCTAACATGAATTCCACTTCCCGGCTACCTCCCAGCATTTTCACTTGGATGTCCAGCCAGCCTCTCAAACCCAATCTGTCTTATTCCTGACTTCCTCTCCCTCCCTTCCTATAGCTCCTTTTAGTTTATCTTTATTTTTAGTGCCTAAAGCTAGTGCCCCAGTTTTACTAGTTGCCCAACTTCAAAACTCATGAATCAGCTTCTTTCTTTCCACCACATCTAATTGGTTACCAAGAATTGGTACAGGTACCAATTCTACCTCTAACACACTGTCTCTTTCATTCCAGTTGCCACCATCCTCCTTCTGGATCTCATTACAGCTTCCTTGGACTGTTATGAGAGCCTTCTACCTAGTTTCCTCCCAGGATCCCTGTGCAATCCTGTCTTATACACTGTTGTCATATCCATCTTTCTCAAATAACACCTCGGGTTGGTTATTCTCCTAGACACACACACACACAAAACCAAAACTTTAATTGACCCTTGCTTTCTTTATAATCAATCACTCTGTTGGATGGGGCTTCTGCAGTTGTATCTGCCCAGCTTTATTTTTCTTGCCTTGTCTTTCCCTTATTATTTTTGCCCTGTGCTCAGGAAAACTAGACTATGTACTTTTTCTCCATTGTACTCTCTTGCCTCTGTGTCTGTGTATTGTTCCCACCTCCTAGTTTCTCGCTAACAGTGACCCACCTAACTTCTGTCTACCATCTGTATGCATTCTAAATCCTGCCCATTCTGCAGGCTCGACTCAGAAACGATAATGCCGTGATGCCTTCTGTTTTTCCCTCAAAAAAAAAAATTTTTTTTTTAAGATTTTATTTATTTATTTGACAGAGAGAGAGAGAGCACAAGCAGGGGAGGAGCAGCAGCCAGAGGGAGAGGGAGAAGCAGGCTCCCTGAGCCTGATGTGGGACTCAGTCCCAGACCCTGGTATCATGACCTGAGCCTAAGGCAGATGCTTAACTGCCTGAGCCACCCACGTGCTCCAGAAATGTTCTTTCTTCTGAATTCTTGGTGCAGTTTGATCAGACTTCCTTACTGTGACCATTTTATCTTGCTCTATATTATAAACATTTCAGAGTATAAGTTACAAATTTTCGTGTTTGAAATTTCTGTAGCAAGTACCAGCTATAAGCTATGTCCTAAGGACCAGAGATACAAAGATAAATTAGATGTTGCTCCTTCCTTCCAGCAGCTTAGTTCTATTGATAAGGAGGCATTTGTACAGAGTTAAAGGTAATTTGACAGTTTTTAAAAGTAATAACACACACACATACACGCACAATACTTTAGTTACACAGATGAAGAACTTTATTCCACCAGTGGGGAGGAGGGAAGAATAGTCAGGGGAAATTTAGTGGATTTAAACTGAATCTTGAAGAATGAGTTAGAAGTTAAATAAAATGAGAGGACATTCCAGGAAGAGAAAATGACATATGCAAATCTCTGGGCATGAAATTATACTATGTAAGCAATTCTGTGTAAAATAGATGTGAACTTTTATGGAGGTTGAGAGAGGTTAAGGGAGGATAACACTGCCAAAGGTATGTTGGGGCCACATTATTTCAAGTTTGTTTGCTGTAATGATGCCTTATTTTACATATTTTCCAAATTACAAAGGACTGTCACATTGATTATTACTATTCATTATAATCTTTTTCTTAGTGAGTAGAAATTTCAGTTATTTAATTATCTTTAGGTTTTAGTTATTTTAATATTCAAAAACCACATTAGATTTTATTTCTTCTTTTTCTTTAAGATTTTATTGGGGGGGCACATGCACAAGTGTGGTGGAAGGGGCAGAGGGGGAAGGAGAAGCAGACTGCTTGCTGAACAGGAAATCTAGTGTAAGGGCTCGATCCCAAGATCCTGAGGTCATGACCTGAGCTGAAGGCATATGGTTAACTGACTGAGCCACCTAGGCACCCCTTATTTTTTCTTCTTAATGTGCATTTGGGGAGTGAGGTAGTAGGAATGGGAATAGTACATCAGTTACCACCCAATTCTGATTTAAAAACTACCAACAACTATAACTGTATAACTAATATACTATCTCCATTCTACTCCACCCCCCTCAAAATACTATTTCTTATATATGATCAATATACTGTAGCAGCATTTAATAATATTGAAGATGTCTGTTAGCCAGTGCTCTCTCTATACCTTTATTAGAAAATAGCAAGTCTATTTTCAAAAAATAAGGTATTAATTGAAATTCTGTTTTTTGTATTATGACTTCTTCTGTAAGCCTGATTATTTTGTTAATAATAGTCCCTACTATTTTCTCAGTAATATATGTTGCCAAGCATTCTTTAAAGGCTAGTTTGAATTTTTAGCAGATATTTTAATACAGTAATTTGTAAATATTTTTTAAAAATCTGATTCTAAGATGTCTTTTTAAAATGGTGTGACATCCAACTGATATAGAGCATCCTATTTATAATGTGGGCCAAGCACCATGCTGTAAACCAGTTACTATCATGATGATCAGATTGAAAATGAAATTGCATTTCTGTCAATTACTAAGTTGGCAACTGTTCAATATATCTTAGCAGCAAGATGAAGAGCGACGTCGGCAGCTGAGAGAGAGAGCTCGTCAGCTAATAGCAGAAGCTCGATCTGGAGTGAAGATGTCAGAACTTCCCAGCTATGGTGAAATGGCTGCAGAAAAGTTGAAAGAAAGGTCAAAGGCATCTGGAGGTGAGTTAAAGAATCTTGTATCATATTCTACAAACAACCCAGAAATCTGCAGTGGACCTTTGGGACATTTTATTCTTACTTCAAAATGTTGCATCAAATACATAAGTTTCTAACCTATTGATATGTTGCAAAAAATCTACAGGAAGCTTAGTAAATCAGAAGATAACTGTTGCTGTTTTCCAAATCAACTTTTTGGTGTAATTCTTAACTTTCTTAGAAGTGCTTTCTTAGAATATGATTTAGGAAAAAAACTCATACAAACTTTGGTTTATGATTCCCCATGATGCCTCATTAATTGTGAGTAAAATGCAATCAGGTTCTCAACAGCAAGGTCACGAGACTTGTTAGTGGTGAGCTTTGGCATGAAAGATTTTGTTTGGACTTGGACCTTTAGAAAGTAGCTTTAACAATGTTCTGGCCTCTTAGCCTGATGTGTAAAGATTTGGGGTAAGCCTCATATCCATTTCTTCTTAGTCTCCTTATTCTAAGAAGGTCTTCTTCAGTATCTGCAAAAATTATTCTCAGCTTGATATTAGGACAGGACTACAAATACAATTAAGGAGAATTTTGATTTTGCCTCTTAATGCTCAATTTGGGCATCTTTGACTTGGAACTTTTTACATTTTTGTTTAAGAGGAGTATACTCAAGAGACCTCTGGGTTTTTGTGGGTTGGTTTTTTTTTTTTTTTTTTAATTTCAAAGGTGTATAACCTATTTATCTACCAAAACATGCCAGGTACTTGTCCTGAGTTAATCTTAGAATGCTAAGATCACTCTGAAGAGTAGGCAAGTGTGGACTTGAATAAGACCTTAGAGGTAAGCTATTTCAAGGTCGATGATAAGTTTCTTCAAAGGAAACAAACTTACTGCTGTTACTTCTAATTGATCCCTTATATTAAAAATTTCCTGTTATAGAGAATTCCAGTTAATGCCTGAAGCATATAACTTTCCATCCCATAAATTTGAAAACTGCTTTCCTAAACAGCTGTGTATCTGTCCCTGGTCTTCTCAGAATGTTTATCTTCTTAAATCCTTCATCTTACTTTTCAACTTCTATCATTCAGAATTTTTATTGCAGTTTCTATACTGTCTACTACAGTTTTATAGTAACATCAGTAACTATTCATAGCTACACTTATATAATGCTATGATAATTTGCTTTCATTTACTATTAATAACAAAATGTTTCTTTGGCATCATAAAAGTTCCAGATATTCTAAGTAAGTCATAAAAATCTTTGCCTTCTTATATCTCAGAATATAGAAAAAAACTCATATTCTTGACCCTCCATATAAAGTATTCTAAAGCTACTAATGCTCCCTTCCTGTGGCATCATAAACTCATAGGAGAAACTCATAAACTCATCATAATAATAGGATAGAGAGGTATCCAGTGTCTCTTTTAATATTTTTTTTCAGTGGTGAGCAAATAATAATGCTATCTTAAACAAACTATAAACCCTGGGAAGGCTAAGAATTAAAAGTTTTAATTAATTACTCTTTCCTATTACTTTATTTATTTATTTTGCTATTACTATTTTTAGATAGTTTGGTTAATGTTAAAATGAAGTCTCAGGATTCAGGCAGATGTCACTGGATGACAATTAAGGCTTTATCAAAGACCATGAATGGAGCTCACTCTAAAGTCTTCTCCAGCACTGGTGCTGACTGGTCTTTTGCTGCTAACTTTCTTGTCCATGTGCTCCCTCCTGATCTGTTCTTCTTTTCGTGAGTTCTTTCAGCTGCCTCTTCCTTTATACTGTCTCATTTTTCCTTTCTCCTCCTAGTCTAAGGTGCCACTTGATCTGCTTTTTGGAAGACTCAGGCACACTGATCCTCATCTTTTCTTTCTTATATCTATTTTTATATCTTCTTTATCTATTTCATTTTTATGGATAAACCTTGTGCCCCCATCAATCAGGTATTTGCCTTCTAATAATCAAAGCCAAGTTTCTTCGTCTGTGAAGAGTCATAAATAGGAAGGGTCATCTGTATAATTGGTCTTCTCACTATAATCCAACCCCAGCTGAGACTAAGCCCGGACTAGACTAGGTAAAGAGACTTCATCAGTGTGACAACCCAAAGAATGGGTATCTTCCCTACTTGGTAACGAGGGAACATGAAGACCTGATTTTAGCATCATTCAGTAGTCAGCAAAGTAAATAAAAACAAACGAGGATTGGACTTGCAGAGATAGCTAAGAAGTATAGACTGAACAGGGGAAGCCAGGTGAAATGAAGATGGGACGGGGTTCAATAGAAAGCTAATGAAAACCTGAGGAGTCTAGACTCTGTTCCCTAAGAAGATCAGTGTGACCAGGGTCCATTTCTCCTATGGGACACACTGTATTTTGGATATTGAAGGCAGCAACATATCAGATGGATATGTTGCTTCATCAGATGGGTAGCTTAATCAGAGCTAAGGTTGACCTACAACAAGTGGAGTAGGCATATTCCCTGACCTCAATAAAGGTATATAGATCAGAATAGGTCTGCTCTGGACTCAAGGTCTAAGCTGAAGCTGTTGAGGTTGGGAGTAGGGGAAGAGATCGTTAGGACAAATTCCTGCCTGACATTCAACTATTATACGTATGCATTTATCTAATGAGCCATGAGAGTCACTGTGCTAGTCCAGGATTTAGCAAACTTCTGACAAAAAGGGCTGAAGCAGATATTTTAGCCTTTGAAGGCCCTGTGGTCTCTGTCTACACTACTTGTTACTGGCCTTGTAGCCTGAAAGTAGCCTTGAACATTATGTAAATGAATGGGCCTGCTGGTTATTTACCCCAAAACTGTGGTGTGCTATATTTTTTCCCACATGGCTATAGTTTGCTGACCCTTGCATAGCAAATTAGAAATTCACTTTGGTTCACAAGAGTCTAATTTCTAAGGGAAAATGACCTTATGAGGTTGATAAGTCAGGGGGGGAAATTAACAAATTAGTATCTACTCTTCTATTGTCTAGTGGGAATCATCCACTCTGAATAAGGAATAGTGTGAAAGGAGAAGAGAGAAATGAGTAGGGACCAGCCTAGATGGAGAATGAGGATAGGAAGATTCTGGAAGCAGTGGTCCAGAGGGACAAGGGAGAGGGTAGTCAAGAGCTGAAATAATAATGAGGCCTGGGGAATGTGTTAAACATGATCATTACTCAGACTCATTGCCCAAACCTGCTTGAAAAGCTTGCTTTTTTCTGTTCTCAAGCAGCAACCTGTCGCAGTGAGGAAAGGAAACTTAGTAAATTTGAGAATTAATAAGCTTTTATTATGACCAAATAAATTTTAAACTTTTGTTAATGGTCCATGGCCACTTGGAAGGAGGCATCTATCCTGTTTTAAGATTATATCATATATTTACTATATAATATATGATTTATTAAATATGATATATATTTTATTTATTCTATTTATTTATTCTGTGTTTTATCACATTGGTTTGAGTTAGCTTAGGGTCACTTAACTTTTTAATGGACATTGTTGCCATTCTTTGACTTAGATAAACTAGTGTTCTTTGTTTTTACATTTCAAGTATATAAAGGAAATTTTTTTTAATTTCATCCATGAAAATGTTTTTATGCCTGTGTTGTCTTTATTTTAGTTATGGCAAATAGACTTATCTAAATTTGTTAAACCAAAATGAAATTTTATAGGCCTTCAGTAATTTTTATTTTCAGCTTCTATTAATAACTATACTTGTGTTTTCTGTCTTATGTTTGATTTCTGTAACTTTAAAAATCATTAATGGTGTAGGTGCCTTCAGTGAGAATTAAAAAATCATGATACAAGTCAGAAAATTTTTTTGAATATATTTTCTGAATTTTTTTCTGAATATATCTTTATGATCACCTCAGCTTTTTTTTTTTTTTTAAGATTTTATTTATTTATTTGACAGACAGAGATCAAGTAGGCAGAGAGAGGAGGAAGCAGGCTCCCTGCCAAGCAGAGAGCCCGATGCGGGGCTCGATCCCGGGACCCTGGGATCATGTCCTGAGCCGAAGGCAGAGGCTTTAACCCACTGAGCCACCCAGGCGCCCCTCACCTCAGTTTCTTTATGTAAAAGTGCTTTTTTTACTGTCACCAAATTCCCTTTTTTTTTCCTCATTCAACTTATTTGTAAATGGTAAGTGTTGTAACACTGGCTTTATTGCTATTAATCATACCACTGGGATTCCCATTTTGCTTATAGTGCTGCTCAGTGTCAGTTGGAATGCACTGTCTCATTACAGTGCATTTCCATTCTCCTTTTACCTTTTCTTGCATGCATTATATATGCCATATTTGTAAACCAACTTCTGTTGGGTCTCTAGTTTACTTTCTGCCATGCTCATCTACTAAGTTTTCAGTTGTTAGCTATAAAGATAGGTAGATAAATAATAGATGTCATAGACATATACGTGCTATCACACACACACACACACATGCACTTTAGTTCTGCTTAGTTCTGCTAGAATGCTTTTTTTTTTTTT